>VZRL01000403.1:1893693-1917274 GCA_013397895.1 Origma solitaria | reverse complement strand
TCTCCTCTCCCTCCTTCCCTTCCTTCTCCTCTCCCTCCCTCCCTTCCTTCTCCTCTCCCTCCCTCCCTTCCTTCTCCTCTCCCTCCCTCCCTCCACCTGAGCCCAGCCCGAGCTGAAGCAGTCCGGCAGCACTGCCCGCACCCCGCGCTGTGCCAGAGTGTCACAGGGGACTCTCCTACTACTTTTTAAAATAGTGCTTTTAAACACTAATTTTAGCTCTTGCTTTCTTATTGTTCACGATGGAAAACAAATGCGGGAGCCAAAAGAGAAATCCCCTTTCCTCTGGCAAAACTGTGCTAATTACGCCATCATTAAAGAACCAACTTAATCGAATCACAGAAGGCATCTGGGCTAACTCTGTGGCATGGGGGAATAACTGTCTGGCTGATCTTGTAACAATCCTTAGAGAAATAAAACTGGTAAATGTTTAATTCCCTTGGTGTGCGAATCAACACTGTCCACTACATTAACGGGGTAACCCTTCCTTAAGCAATGAAAAAACCTGATCCCGACATGTCTTTAACATACATATCTATCCTATTACCAAAGTTAATTTCTGAGCACAATATCTGTGTGGCAAACTATCAGTGAAATTGAGAACTTTTTTTTTTTCTATTCAATAAAATATTCCCACAAAATTTATGAAAGAAAACCCTGCACAAGGCATATAGATTTTAAACTGTTTCCACTTATCATTGCACCAATAGAACTAAAATGGTCTATAATTTAAAAAATATAATCAAATATGTATTAAATGCATTTACAGCATTTCATTTGAACTTAGAAAATGGGAAACAAGTAGATCATTTCTCACTATCATTTCCTGATTATACAGTAAATCCAGGATACAACAGCAGCAATGATACCCTTTGAAAATCTACTATCCTAGGACAGAATACTAGCAAATGAATTGCATCTTCAGGGTGGAAGGCATCAGGAGAAAAAGAAAGAATATGAAAGCCATATTTGTACAAATTGGAAAAAAAGGAAAAAGTTAACTTGCAGAAACCAAGAAAATAAAAATTAAAGAAAGAAACAAACAAAAGGAGAAGGAAGGTACAGACTTGTGGCCTGCCAGATCAATCCTATCTTGGCAACTGCTGGTAAGAAGGTATGCTTAAAAATTGGAGTACTACAAAGCTAAAACACTGATAAAAGAATGAAAAAACCTAAATCCTGCTGGGCAGCAAGGAAGAGGATATACATCCCTTCTTCTGAAAAAGTTCATTATTTTACACTATCCATTGCTACTGAACCACTCACTCTCACCACACTTCTATTAATTGCCTGTGTCATAATAAGGAGTCACATTTTACATTTTCAGCAAAATTCATAACCATTAATAACAGGCAAGCTGTTTAGAAATAGAGAAGAGCAGGGAGCAAATGCCTCTTTCCTCCAAAATGCAGCAGCAGGGCTGCTGGGAGAATTTGGTGTATGAACTACTAGCTTTTGCTGCTTTGTGCACGCAGAGGGATTAAGAGTTGGGGTTTTCAGAACCTAAACTACAGATATTTTCATTAGTTAATACTGAGAAATCTGTTATTCTGAAACTCAACCCCAAGTTTAAAACAATTCACTAATGTTTCTAATTATTTTTAAGAATGTCAGTGACACTCTAACCAGACTTATCCAAAGGCTGTTTAAAGGGCCATGCTTTCCAGCTGAAAAGGGTCTGCAGAGAAATCTAGTTCTGCCAGATACCCAATGTATCTGTTCTTTTTTTCCAGTAATCTGTTGAAAGCTAATCTTCATTGAAAGCTAATCTTCAGTATCACAAGTAAGGCATTGTCTCCAAAAAAAAAAAAAAAAAAAGACCACTGTCTCTGCTCCTGTTGCACATACAAATAAATATCCTACGGTACCCCATTTTGAAGCAAGAAAGAAAAGTGGAAGCAGGTTTTTTTACAGTCGTGCATCATGTTGCAGAAAATAATAAATTGATGAATTAAAACCATATGCCTCAGGCATTTCAACTTCCTCACAGAAAAGTGCTTACTATTGCATCAATCATACTTATTCTGTGGATTGATCCAGAGATCCTGAAGCAGTGACTGTATGTTTTTCCTTACATCAATTTACTCATCTCTGCTTAAATCTTGACTGGATATCCTGAACTCCTTTTCTGTTCTGTTCTAGATAAGCAGAACATCCCGGCAGTGCCAGTGGTTGACCTGAAGTCAATCGGTATCATATCCATGATTTCTCACAATCTCTCCATCTTATGCCAACTACTATGACAAAAAACTAACCGAATACTCAAATTTGAATATGAGCTTCAAAGAAGAGGAAAAAGAGCATGCACTTTAATGCTTTCTGCGCTCAGGGATATCATAAAACAAACTGCTGTTTCCCATTCTACTGTTAGATCTTGCATTTAAGAAAACTTAGACATTGCACTAGCAGAGGACCTGGAAGATTGACTGATAGAAGGAAAGAGACCTGACATCTGTCCAAGATGAGACAATGTTCTCAAAAACTCAAGAACCATGTTGGCATGTTGTAGTGTTCATGAAAAAAAAAGAAAAGAAAAAAAGTCAGCAATTGCTTTTTCATAGTAACAGCTATTGGATTGCAAATTCACCAAGAAAACGCGTAGCAGGTGAAGCACATGCAAGCCCCCAAGGACACCATATGCTAAAAAGAAGGATTCCCAGTTCATAATGAGGCAATGAATGAACTATTGCTGAGAGCCAAAACCGAATCCCACTGAAGTATGTTTTTAATATATATCACATCATTATAAGTTTAATACGGAATAGACACTGATATTCTGCTACAGGCAAAGTAACCTTGCTCCGATTAGTCTGATTCAATCCCTGGAAATGAGCTCCACATTCCATCCCATTACCAGTTTAGTCTCAAGACTAAATAGAGAAACTGCCCCTCTAGAAACGCTCCCAAAGTTTGTGTTTCTATATAAAGTTTATAGTCCCCAGCTGCCACAATCTCAAAAATAATCTGTACTTCCGTATTTCATGATGAAAATTTGGCATTAAGGACACACCACTCAATATCATACATTACTAAACACACAAAACGTGTACTTTGTTTTTTCAAAGTGAAAACAACTCATATCTAAAAAAGTTAAGGAAATGCTATTTATGTTGCCTCATAAAATGATTGAACATTAAAAAATAAAATCCACAGCTCTTCATAGCACTGTCACCAAGAGACACTGGACAAAAACTACCCCTCTGTTTCATGGTAGAGTACAGTCTCTAGCGCTAACTGTCCATCTGCTTTCACTTCTCGTCAAATCAGGACTGGCAAGTGAAACCACTCTGCTTTTAACTATCCTTTCCAGTCAAATCAAAATTCCACACACTTCGAGGATCTAAGGCACATGCGTTGTTACAAGCAGCAGCCTGCCCTTGAGCCCCTCCCTTCTTGCCTTACCACTGTATTTCAACACAAACCTACAAGTCAGCATCCGTACCCACCTATCTGCTACAGAAACTGGCACCAAAAGCAGTAGGAATATGAAAGCTGAAAATCACAACTGAACTGTGAGTGAAAAAGCAGAAAGATTTCCTTCTCTTGTTGCCTTGGGTGTATCACTACATATTTCTTCAAATATAAAATGCAGACAGTTATGTCACCTTTCTTTTCTAGAACAACCTATAGGAAGCCATATATTTATGACACTTACTCCATAACAGTATTTCCATTTTCAGGTAGATATAGTACACCATGTGATCTACGTAGGGAAGGTTTTCTGTAAAATTACTCCAAACAACAGCTTAATTCAAACTGCTAAGTGTCACTCCTCCTTCATTTATCCTCCTAGGGCAATGAAGGAGAAACAATTTCCGTAGAGGGACCAGAGCCCTGTTTTGTATTTCTTGATCTTTGATTTACATTTGCAGCTGATCATCAGTGAGTCTTGGTAGCTAAATTACAACAGCTCCTCTGTATGCAGTCAGCAAGGAAATGAAAGGAAAATGCCCCCAACTGCTACAGGGAAAAAAAAAAAAAAGAAAGAAAAAAAGAAAGGAATCTTCTCTCAGAGCCAAACCTCAGCTTACACAACATGAATCAATGCTTCTCTTTTGGTCAGGTTTCATGGGATCCCAATGCCACAGAAATGCACAGTATTTGCCTTGCTTATGCCCTGTTTCTTTTAAACCTGCTCACGCCCTCCCCTCTGAAGTGGGTTTGTATGTGGGAACACCTGTGTTATCTTTGAAACCCTTTGGCCAAGAATAATCCAGCACACAGTATCAGACTCTTTTCTCACCTGCCTGCTAAGCACAGACACACATGTAACCTGGCTGAGTGGTTTGGAGCCAGCAGCAATGGGCTTTCCTCTAAGGCAGCCGAGTCAAAGCAGTGACTTGGCAGGGTGCAGCCCGACAGACACCCATCTCAGCACACGCGGGACAGAGGCTTGAGAGGTGGGTGCAGCCAGCAGGAGAAGCACAGCGGAAAAGGCAGACTTGACAGGGTATGAAATGCATTGACGGGAGCAGAGGAGGAGGAGGAGAAAGGCTCCGTCGTACTTGACCTGTGTTAAAGCGTGCAGTGGAACACCATTAAGGAGAGAGTATCTGCAGAGGCTCCCTTACAGATTGAAGGCTTACAACACCTTTTAACAAGCATTTCTTTATATCCTTCCTCCTCACCAAAGTCCTTTGTCCTCTGCCACGAAAACCCGAAGAGAACTCAAACTTCCATTTTCTCACTTCAGTCTTCAATACCTCCATTCACATGAGTTAAAAAAACACAAGGATTTTGTATGAATGCTTAAACCGTATTTCCCAACAGCTGGATCTGTTGGAAAAACCCACTGTAATTGCCAATGTCAAAAAACATCAACTTTGCTCATCTGTTACCAATGCCTATTGTGTGGTGAGGGTCCAGGACAATACTACAATGAAAGGAATATATAAACCAAAAGACATGCAATGAGCAACTGTTTCTCCTTTTTTTTTATAGCAGGGGTGGACTGGACTGAATTTTGCTTGTTTTTGTTGTATTTTAATTTAGCCTTGCAGTCACAGAACTGTGTGACTGCATCACCCATGCCCTACCCACAACCAGCAAGATGCAACAGACACAGGAAGGTGTTCTCTGTGCAGGACCAGAGTTCGCACAGTTGGGACATCTGCTGTTACACCTGCATTTGCAGAATTTACTGTGACAGGGACATGAACTGAGTGCACTTCTGAGTCTAGTAATTCTCATCTGCAAAGAAGCTTTATAAAAGATATGTTAGGCTGTAATCTAGGGGAATGTATTTCTCACTGCAAACCCAACACACACAGTTTGCTAAATAAAAAATAAAAAAAGAAGATTGATATATATATAAAGTTTGGACGTACACATAAACTTTTCCAAGGGGCTGCTCTAACTTGTACCGGAAGTATTTTAGCTTCTGCAGCAGCAAAGGGACTAGAATGAGGATACAGGAGCCATCAAATCACACATTTGCTACAATTTCTCTGCTGCTGCTCTCCCAGAAGATGCAGCACTGAGGCAGCCTACAGGTCTTTACATAGAAATCCACAGAGATACTTTACTTCAATCAGCCACTTCCAAGGAGGAGCCTGTTTTAACCACAGTTTCAATGGACATAAAATTTGACAGAATATGCATACACCTGAGTAAACAGTGTAATCCCAAATGCTGTTTAAGCTCATGCCTACACAGTCTTGAAAGGTCTGCTCTGCAGACTCCTTAACTGACCTCACTGGCTCTTGCACACAACCTCAGTTCAGGGCTGGAGACCAAAGCCTCAGACAGGCTAGCTCTTCCAGGCTAGCTCCCACAATCCCTGCAGATATTCGGTTATCAGAAATTATAAACATTTTCTCTGCATTAATCAGGCTATTTAAAAATTATTATACAATTTATATTAAAATGCTGTATTAAAGGTTCACATCTCATAAAAAACCAGTGGCTACTTGTCTCAAAAAACACCAATTTAGACTGAAATACTCCTGATTTACAATTACATAAATTAGTAAAGAGTGAAGCTTATGGTTGGTTTCTTCCCTATACATGCTATGGACAGGACTCTGCCACAGAATTACATGAGAGTGATCTGAAGCTTTGCAGGTCATTCATGTTGTCATTACCACACATCATCCACAATATTAGGAAGCACTAGAAAATGAGGCACACTGGTACAAACAAGTTGATGAGAATTAGACCAAACAGGTCCTGAATATCTAAATCCTGTTTATTAAAATAACCCATAATTGTTAGACAAGCTAATAACTTTGCTAGTGACAAAGGCTCACAGTAAACTGCTGTATAAGGGAGACACAAATTTCTTTTAAAAATGTGTTACATTACATAACAGACTTCTAAAAAATTAAAAAATACCCCAACACCCAATCTGTAGCTGCTCGTTGCCTGGTGATCACAAAGAATTGCCTCTCTTCCTTTTCCATCCCAGCTGCTTCACAACAACAGTCTCAACCAGCACATCAGCTATGCAGCAGAACATTTTTAAATCCCTACTAGAATGGGATGTACTGTCTGGAGGATTTACACCAAACTACTCTGTTTTTCCATTAATGCTAAATTACAGTTGCGTACAAAGGTGGAAAAGCAATTCCTTGCCAAAAGGCAACTAAAGAATCACGCTCCTTAATTTCCCTGTAAAAAAGCTACCAGAGAGTAACCTCTGTTTCTTCCCTTCCCAAAATAAACCCACCCCCACACTTGTACTTGGAACTGGGTAACATTATATGGTCTTCACACATATGCACTATTCTACCAAAGCATTAACATGTTTATTAAAACTTAATAATGTTATGTCTGTATACACAAGCACATGCAATACAAGCAATGTATCTTTTTCTGACAAGTTATACAAACACAACATTTTTCCATATTTAGGCTAATATAGACAGCCACTTCACAATCCAAAACTGGCTATGCTTTTTCAGGGGGTGGGGGAGGGCACTTTTGTACTCACACAAAATCCCACTGACTGTAACTTGTTCAATGTCTTTCACAAGGATGCTTGACTCCAGAAAAAAAAGGAGGAAAGATCTAGTCTAGTTGCTGAGTTGTTCAACAGAAAACGGTTCTCCAATGAAAACAATTGTTTGGAAGTTTCTTCTTCATCCTTTCCCAGAGTAGGAAAGTCAGAGCTGTAGATGTGTCTTGTGCATCCCTCTCTGAGACAGCCAAAAAGTCTGTGTCTAGAGGGAGAATTCTGTTAGAATCTTGCTGACCCTTCCTGACAGAAAGCCTCGCTGCCTGCCCCAAAGCCTTAACTTTTGACTGACCTTCAGTCAGACCTGGTACTGGAGTGGAATTACCAGAGGAGAATAACTGAGTAGGATGCAGCACCTTCCTACTACGTTAAATCACTGCTGCGTGGGTGTCCAGACATGAGTCTGGAGGGGGTCCATCTGGGTTGGTTTTTTTTTTTGTGTGGGGGTGTTAGATCATAACCACTGCCTCAAAACACCACAAATTCACTTTGTGCTCATGATAAGGCTGTCACTAGCAGGCAGAATCACACTTGTCAGCTGGAAGGTTTTTTTCCCTTCCACAACGAGGCTTTTTTCCCTGATCATTTAAAAAAAAAAATCACAAAACCTTTTGGTGACATTAGGACCATGGTATGCATATACCACGTTTCTGTCTGTCTGTATCATTTTTGTATCTGTTTGTACTACAAAACTGAATCATCTTCACCAAACTGATAAGTTTAAAAAAATCCAACCCAAACATGCTCCTCAATAGGAAGAAATGGTGACCTGTAAAGCACATATTTACGTAATCCTTTGCTTAAGGTATAAAGAAATACATTGATTTTCAATATGAAGAAAAGCCAGACTCCTCAGCACTTTTCTTACAGCTCTTTTATTTACCTTGTTTCCTCATGAGCTGTTATTTGGATTTTCCTACTTTGCTACCACTTAAACTGACAGTCCCTGGTCACAATTTAGGGTCCCATCCGGTAGCAATCTCAGCTACTTCTGTTTGCAATGGTTGATACCGATTTATATTAAAGGCGAAAATGGAATGTAACCCTGGGATTATTAATGACGCCCTTATAATGTTGCTTTTCCACAGGTTTTTTGTGGTTTTCACTAAACTCTGTAACTAAAAACTGCCAGCAATCTCCTTGCCCTCCCAATCATATTGCAATTGCGTGTCCTAATAAAAAGGCCGTGCAATAATGACAATTTATAGATGCAGCCTGTACTTCCAATAAAAACAAGTTGCCAGTCACTTCACAAATAAAAATCCTCATGGCTCCATGACTTTCCTTTGAGTCATGGGTAGAGAGCAACTAGATGCTAGAAACTCTGAATAACCCACACACCCACGCTATGTGCGCCCAAAGAAGATCATTTCCCAGCAGACATTTGTGGGCTCATTACTAACGATCCAGCTGCTAATTTAGCATCTGCTCTTGCTCTCAGGTTACCAGCAGGTCCCTCCCTACCCTACAACCCCGCTCTGAATGGGTCATACTCACGCACAGATTTGCTTCTTTAAAATACACGAGTATATTTAGCAACAGTAAGCGACTTTACACGATAAGGAAGAGGCATGGTTCAGATTAAGAAGGTAAATAAAACCCAATCAACTTAATCAAAAGCAGGTTTCATAAAACAAAAGTCTTTTTGATTTGGTCATTTCAGGGAAAATTTGGAAGCAGGAAAAAAGCTTTAAAATTTTATTTTTAAGGAAAAGAAAAAAGAAAAAGTTTAACCTTCCCTTTCCCTAAAAGACAACTTGCTGTAGTTTATTTAAACTAGGATTTTTCACTATGAAGCCAAAACTTGAAAGATATGACACATATATTTGCTGTATAAAGTGAAGAATCTCATATTTTCACAGGGTGCTTTTTTCAAAGTTGGATTCAGTCATTAAAACATTAATTTTCCAGCAAAGCTGAAAGTAAATTGCCAGCAGTAAAGTTCTGAACTTTCACTCAAGACTAAGTTGGTTCTGCAGATAAAAAGCTCCCTACTGTTTGCATATTGCATTTAGTTTCATTATTAAAACTGAACTTCCGGATTTATATAACCATATCATAAAGTTACACAACATTCACTTGTTTTGATTATTAAGAAGTTTTGAGATGGGGTGAAAAAGGTAATGTACTGAAGTACTAAACCAAGAGAACTCCATCTACTCAATCTATATATACAAATTTTGTCACATTTTTGACAATGTACACTTTGTGATAAGAATAATTTAATGGGGTGAAGTATTAAATGCTAATGAAAAAGGAAAACATTTTCACTGTAAAAAATAACTGCATTATCATATATATCACATACCCAGTTCTCTCATTTAAGTGTTCATTGACGTACTATTATAATACATTTTTTTATGTAAACAGTAATAAAGATGGCATATTATGAATTATAGACTGACCTAAGCTCAGAGACATATTCAGAAAGAATAAATTAATTGATGGCAATATTTTTATCTGTAACCAGAGGTCATATGGCTTGTTATCCGTTTTATGTAATTACAAAGGTGTATAGCAGAATACACTGGTATTGTCTCAGCTTGAAAATAGCTGGAATTAGACTGAGAAAAAGTAGGAATTCTATTCTTCATAAATCCTATCTATAAGCATAAACCAATGGGGTTTAGCTGTTTCTTATAACACACTGGTTGTAAAATTTATACCTAAACATTTAAAACTTTATGATTATTACTATGCCTACACAATTTAACTAGCTATTGCGTGAATAACAATTTCCCCTTTTTTTTCTGCAGCACAGTAATGTTCAGTGAAAGAAGATAGCAGAGAGAACTGGAAGGTGTCAGGGAAAAAAAAAAAAAAAAGACAAGTGGCTTGAGGAAAGCGATTTATGTAGCTGTGGACTTCTAAAACTTTGCCATACGCCCAGCTGTGTCTTTACACATACTCCCTGGGTCTGCTCAGTTTGTGACTTTCTGGCCCACTGTCATTGTAAGGACAATGTTAGAAGACCAAAGTGCTGCTTGAAGCCTACCTGGGGAATCACAGTTCTGCCGAGAGATTCAGGCTTGCAGACGCGACCTGAAATGACTAAGGAGCACAAGACTAAGCAGAATGTGGCTGTCAGATGACAAGCCATGGCAAAGAGAGCTCCTTCCAACGCTTGTATAACGCAGCCCCAAGCAACGATAACTTTACTCCAGATACAAATTCAAGGACGCGGTTCTGCTCTTCTGTCATGCCACAAAATTAGAAACTTGCTAGAGAGAATTAATAAAAAAGGCCAGGAGGAATAGACTTCACTATCAAGGGACAGTTTCATTTTTTCCAAGTGTTTTTCCAAGTGAGATCTATTTACTCTGAGCTCCCAGGAACGTACACGTACTTTCCAACAGTTTTAAAAAAACCCATGAAGACCCAAACTCCACCACTTGTGAAATCTGCAGGCAACATTGCCAAACCACAGAAACACGCTGACTGTGCTCTACAAGCCAACAGAGAATTTCAGGCAATTTTGAGTCTGTATCAGGTGTCAACACGCCTGCACCCTACTGTGCATCAGTAAAAATTATATTCGTCACCTCTCATCTTCCACATGTATTTTGAGGAACACAACAGCACCACTCCTCTATATAAGGAGAGTTTAACTGGTGAACACTTGGTTTCCCTACGTACAGAAAATTTTATAATCTATAAGCCTGCATGGTCTGTCAGATCATTATCCTCATAAATCCATCCATAACTGCAGCATTTGTTCGAAGTAAACAGATTGCAGAACAATTCTGGAAGGAATGGCACAGCTGTACAACTCAGTGGACACGCTGACTCCAGAAGCAAGATCCCATAGGGCAGCATTTATTTCCAGAATTAATCAACATATGCTGCCCAAACCACAATTTTGAATCTTCCATCTGCAACTCAGTGAAAAATACGAACACATTAATTCAGAGATATGCTGCCATTTTCAAAGATTCCTAAAATAATCACACATTTCCTTTTAAATGCCGAGAGAGCCTACCAAACCAGCAGGATAAAAGAAAAATCTGTTTCTTTCTACAAGCAGTAAGCCACGTGCTTGCTCTCCCTTGTGCTTCCCAGACCACCTGTAGGCAAGGACTAGAGTTGTGCAGGAGCCTCTGCAGCCTAATCCTTCCTCACACCACTCCCAAGCAGTTGCACATGTACTACTCACAAACATCACACAAAAAAGCCTCCGAAACAGCTTCCTGCATGGACCTCTCTACACCCACACAGTTTAGTTGGGAAAAACTGAGGTATTTTCTGATAAGCACTATGGAACAAATCACAGGTACCTCAGTAGGCACAAAAGGAACACGAAGTCTCCAATTCACTTAGTTCCCCGAATTTTATAATAAAAACTATCTCATTGCTGGAAGATAAAGCAATACTATTTTTAGTCTCTTAATTGCATCACTGTAGTACAGCTGAATGCCACTGAACTTATAAGTCTTTTTTTTTTTCTACACACAGCAATGGTGTCCTTTAAAAGAGAAGCAAGAGAATATATTTCCCCTCGTCAACCGTTTGGATCATTCACATGAAGGGCTGATCTGTACTGCAGGCTGATGTGCATGTCCTCTCAAATGATGGCAGAACAGAGCTCTCTGCTCCCAGCCATTGTAGGTAGCCTCCCATTCAAATGTGGCACCAAAGCTTTGCACACAGACACTACTTACACGAAGACAGCTTAATATTCTATATACAGCACTGATCTGTTTGTACTGTTACAGAACAGGTGAGTGGGAATTTACATTAAAAAATAATGACTCAAAACTCTTGACAGATACACCACTTTTATTAAAAGAAACTCATCCTCAAAAAAAATTAATTAAATTAAAAAAATTATAAATCAATATTGTCAGTGTCTTTCCAGGTAAATTTAATGTAAATTGTAAAGTATGAAGTAGTTTCAGATGTTTTCTCCTCTCTATTACCTTAGTACCAAACTGAATTTAAAAATCTGAAATTATTCTCAGGTAGCAAATTAGTATATAAATAATTGGCAACTCACCGCAAGCAATATTTCTTTTCAAGTAAGTCCTTATGAAAATGAAGCAGCACGGGGAATTTACGGTGCTTTTTATGGCAAGAAATCCATGGTATCTGTATAAACAGGTTTTATACTTCAGGCAGTTTTATATGTGTAAAATGTCTTCCAGCAGACCTGGATCTCATTTTTAATAGGAGAAAGTGTGGTATTTAACCACTTGAATGCAAAAAGACTTCATTCCAAAATAACTATGGCTAATTTGAGAATATACAATAATAACAAACAACAATGTAGTTGAGCAGTACTCTTATTTAAGGCTAGTGCAATGGCAAGACAAGCTGTAGACTTTAAAAAAAATACAAACAATATCTGGTTTTGCAAAAAGAACAAGTGAGAACAGAAACAAGTGACCTCTGTATCCTTAACCAGTATGAACAATATATCGTTAGCGTCCAAGAGTACTTTAGCTGTAGAATACTGGTGGAAAGATGGCACTTCACAGTTTACCATCATGTAAATAAAGAAAATCAACCACAGATGAAACACATAGGGGAATATAGGGACTGCACTCACCTATCTTTACCTAAACACCCCCCTCCTTTTATAATGAGGATTTTCTTTCTTTACATGATGGCAAACTTCAAGTTTTTGTTACTTTAACATAAAACATAAATCTAAACCCCTGTAAGGCAACAAGATCACGGCGCACCCACAAGTATTTCCCTGATCTGCCCAACTGAAGGCCACCTTGGTCCCTCTCATACTTGTATGATGCAGGAGCAGACACAGAGGATTCAGCCAAGCTGCTTGGGATTTGCACACCTCAGCCTGGCAAATGAAGCAGAGCAACACCAAACCCAACAAGGCACTTTGGCTCAAAATGTAAATAAGTAAAGCAGTGGGAGCATAGCCATGCTCAGTCTCCTCCATGCTGAACAGGTGAAATAAATTCAAGCTGCTCCAGAGAAGCTGATCAAAGTCCTATTTCCAATATTGCATTAAACAATTAGCCAGTGCTTTTGCTGCTCTTCATTCTCTGGCAGGTACAAGCAGACTTTCCGATTCTGACCCAACAGCATCCAATAAACCATGGGGACAGACAGACTCTAAGTCTGCCCAGTCCCTAGCAGTCATTTTGTACAATACTACACTAACAGCCTTAACAAAATAATTTTTTTTTAAAGGAAATGAAGAAAAAAAAAGTGCTTCTAAGAAAAAAATCAAATTACTGGTTTATTTTGTATTAGGCTAGAGGATAGTAAACATCGCAAAAGATAGAAAGAAATACTACATCTGAGGCAGGAGAGAGAAGACCCTGTATTTCTATCCTGGCATCAAGTGCTAAAATCACCTGAGGCATTATTATTTGTGAAACAGAACTACTAAAAGCAAAGAAATCAAAGAACAGATTGCACCCACTGATACTCAAATAGTTCCAAAATTCACAATTTGTCTTCCTCAGAAAGAATTCTACACCACAACTATAATCTATGTTCTCTAGAAGAGTAATGTTTCCTGGTAACCTGTGAAGTTGGAAACTGGGTAAATACTGTTGCAGAATAATTAACTGCTCTTTCAGGAAGCTATTCTCTTGTTTCTTACAAATCCATGTAAAAGTTGGAAGAGGAATTCAGGTAACAGTATTTGCTTAGAAGTTAGGAAGAAAAGCAACTTTACTGTCATCATGCCATAGTTTAGTCATCAACATACAGTTCCAGGGCTGTGCTTGGGCAGTCTCTTTCTGAACTGTTTACAAAGTTGGTACAATCTGTAAGAGTTGAGGTGAAGGGAAAAAAACAGCCAATTAAATTTATTATTTGAAACAGCAGTGTAAATGTTTACCCTTCTCCTGCCTGCAGAGTAATTTGGAAAATCCACAAATATCTTAATATAAGATTCTGTAAGGTAATGACACATGTAAAAGGTGACTTCTTTCTATTTTAATTTTAAGTTTGATCCTGGATCCCCTATCTATCACACATGGATATGTCTGTGTTTGTCTCACAACAGAAAAGGTATTCTTATTATTCTAAATAATAAGAAGCAATTCTCACGCATTATATTTAGGAATAACAGACTTGATCAGAAGATAACAATCCTTGACTTGCTAGTGTAAGAGCAGGAATGAAAATATCTTCTGGTTTACAAAAGACATGACGGAGAATGGTTGCCTGCCACACTCTGGTTGCTCCCTATCATCCCCATGGTCAGCCTGGGCTCAGGCAAGTCTACTCCAACACACAGCCCAGTGTTGGACAGTGTGCAGATTCCCTGGGTAAATGAAGGGTTGGGGACTCACTGAGCAGACAATGGCCCCAGTCTGTCCCCCTCAGAACAAGTCACTATCCATGGAATGAAGCTACACAACAGACCTTAAGGAGCCATAAAACAAGACAGCAGAAAGACTGCATGTCTCAGAAAGCACAAGGTTATGCACATCAGACAATGCGACATTATTTCAGCATGTGATGCTGCCCTGTGTTGTTGTGACAAAAGCAAGTGACTCTGCAGTTCAGCAAAGGCAAAGACACAGGTAATTAAAAGCAACCAAAATAAATAACTGTGTTAATTACAACACCTGTCAGTTTAGCAACATGATCTGACCTAATTGTAGCTGTATTTAATGAACGGGGAGAGTCAGGAGCACCTGAAGGTGGCACGGTACAAAGATTTTAATCACAGCAGAATCCAAAGGCTAGCCTATTTCCCAAGAAGAAAGCCCTGTCCTAGCAGCGAGTGTTCCTCAGAATGGCCATGAGCAACATGACCAGCCCCCTTAGAGCAGGGAAAGCTGTGTTGACACTGAAACGTGAGCTGTACCCTCACGGAATCCAGCAGTAATTTATTATCCATAAAAGTGTAGGCTTGGTACCAAAAGTACCATGAGAAGTTATTCAAAAGAAAACAGAAAAATAAAACCAAGCTCAAAACCACAAAAAGAAACAGAAGGAATCTGGATTCTCACCAAGATATTGCCTCCTGAACACCCTGAACCATTACTGAGATGTTCAGAAATAAAGCACTGCCACAGGAGCAGATATTGAAGAAAAGCACAGAAAAATGTTTTTTCTTCCAATTTGTCTGAAACGATTTATTGATTTTGGAGACTCCCCTCCTGGCAAACTCAGTTAAAAACAGGAGAGAAAATACATGTCCTGTGCACAGTAAGATCAGACATGCCATGCTTGATGTATTTACCTAGGTGGTATTTTTGCTGCCTATGCAAGATGCCGACCTCAAACATGTAAAGAAAAATGCAGAAAGGAAAGTCATCTAAGCACAGAAGTAAGGAAAGTACGGAATAAGATTTCTTTTACAAAGTAACTTGGAGGTTTTGTTTATCTTTTGGAACCTACTAACGCAGGGAAAAAGTAGTTGTTGTCATATACAAAATAACTCCACCGAACAAAAATAAAAAGTTGAGTGTTTTAAAGGGTCTTGAGCGGAATTCATTAGTTTATTTCCTCTTACATCAGAAAACTGCTGCCATAGCATCCAACAAATCTCCAGGGCGAGAGATGCTCACTGGAGAATGCTCATTATGGGATGTGTGGGGCAAGAAGGAAGAAACAAGCTTTCTAAATAAGAGTCATTTAGGTAATCTAAATCCTCTTGTGTCCCTGGAGATGTCGTTCTTGACTGAGGTGATTCTGCAACTGATGGATTTACATACACTACAGCATGGGGACCTCCACAAAACCTCAGAGGACAAACTCCTGCTCAAACCACCACCATCTCCTGCAATCACATAACACAAATACCAAGGAGAAATACTCCCCTCCCCCGTTCCAAAAATCCCTGCCTTTTCAGAGAAAAGGGGACCAGCAGACTAACAGGACTGACCATCAGACCTTGGAGATGGCAACAACTGATCATCAATGGTGTGTTTGTACTCAGGCTCTTGAATTTTGATGTTCTTTAGTCTAACTAAGCCACTGAAACATTATCAAAAAGCGCTAATATAAAGAGGTTTTATATCATCTTACTATGAATGGTAACACGTATGTTTATTGAAACAATATTTGAAAATTCAGAAAGCATCTCATCAACCATTAATGTTACCCATTTTAAATCTCTATTTGTTTGGTCTTCAAAAAAAAATCAAAGTCATTAATCCTTGGTTACTGAAAACCAGCAGTTTTGGCTCAACTTCACAATAACACCTCAGTAAGAGTCAATCAGATCAGCATGCATTTATTTAAATAAAGCCCCAACACACAGGAAAGGAAAGCAGGCATGGCAAACAGAATCACACTGCTTGTTAGTCACCCTTGGTGAAAACATAAAGTAAGACTTATGTGATTAAGTACTTTTGGACCGGTACTTGCTGTTGGAACCTTACGGTATAGCTATATTTAGAGCACTGATAATATAAAACGCAATTTTCTTGCTCAAGCTCCTCGTCAGAGGGATGACTTTGCATGTTACCTGTTTATTTTGTTGAACGAAGGCAGTTTTCGCTGTTAGCACCACAGCACCAATGCAGCTCAAAAAGACCATATTTTCTCTAGCCTTTGAGTCACTAGTAAGAGCTTGCTATGCAAACACCAACTAGAACACAACAGCTTCAGGAATACTGAGGCTTACATCTATCTGGCTTCTCGCTCAAAGGAAAAAGGAGGATTCTAGGCTGCAGGGGTCCTGGTAATTTAGTGTAGTAAAAGCTACTGCAGGTTTAATCCTCAACCCTTCCTTTGCCAGGTAGATCCTTGAAGATGGGTTTTTTGTGAGAGCTCCCTAATTACCTGGCTGATGATTACTCAGGTGAGGGATTCTCCATCACACTTTACTGAGCTGTTTCACTTTGCATGCACCACAGCAACATTGAGAGAGAAAGAGGCAGAACAGCTCAAAGACCAGCACTGAATACTTATGCACAGGTCCACCACCTTTAATAAAAACAAGACACTGGAGAACAAAAAACCAAACCCGAAAATGCATGTGTCTACTGCATATCTGCAAGTACCTTGGGCCAGCCTACACCACTTCATTTCCACCCTTCCTACCTGTTTTAATGATGGTCACCATGTCAAAAAAACCAAAATAGAATACCCAGGTTGCAATATTTTTTGACTACTAGAGAAAGCTTTGTAACACACATTTCATCATTGAAACTGTGAAGGAGATTGCCAACTGTCTTCCATACACCACATCCCAAGGAACACACAAAACAGCTTAACATGCAAATATCAAGCTGAACTTACAGGAATAAGAAATTAATTTTTTTGTCCCATAGACACTCTGAATCTGGAAGCTATAGTAAAAACAAAAGAACATAGACAGAAAAAACATTCTCAATCCGTTTTCTTTCCTATTTCTCTGGTTTTGACAACTCCTCTGCACAAATGCACAGGACCTGAGGCAGTTGTTAGCTGAGGGATTACAGAAGCTGGAAAGATATCATATCTGGTACGAGGGGACTGAAGTGGATATAAGATGCTGTGCATCAGTGCCTCCAGAGCACAGCCCTGCCACATGGCTCTGTGACTTGCTCCTTGGCATGGGTAAAGTCCCTGCATCATTGCTGACACTCTCACGCTGAAACTATGACAACAATACACTATTCCCAGCATCACTTATTTAATGATAAGCAGCCTGGCTCACTGGGCAGCTAACAGCTCTGAAATTACTCTCTATATTAAGAGGATGAATAAGTTAATAAGGGTTGTAATTTCCATTACCTGGAAATGCAGACATTTTTAAAAGATCTTTAAATCATAATTTTAGCTGGAAACACGGATAAGTCTTTTCCAATTCCCAGTTTCTCATGCAGGAACTGGCTTAACCCGCTATGGAAGAAACAATTTCTAAAGGCCCGTCAATCTCTTGGAAGCAGCATTAAAGTGTGAAAACTGTCAATTTTCATGGAAATCACAATGCCAGAGCAACACAAAAAGCTGCAGTATACAGAGCACAGTCGTTGCCAGAAAATCAAGTGTTTGCTGATGCTAACAGAGTAGCTAAAGCCTAGACACAGGGGGATACTTGTTAAGGCTCTGAATCGCGATTCAGGAGAAGTGAGGCACTTCCCTAACTCTGTCACAGGCCTCCTAGCTGCTTTTGGAACTGGCCATGTAAATGTATTTACACTTTTGCCTATATAAATAATATGGAGTTTTCCACATGTATTTCTTTAAGCCAAATTAATATTTTTAGCAAGTGTTCATAAATGTTTGTAAAGTAATTCAAGTCTGTGACAACAGAAGTCTACATGAAGAGAGATGATTAAGAACAAATACATGTATTCAAGAGAACTCGTGTTCCTCTGAAGGGAAAAAAAAATTCCTTTCATTCTGGCCGTCAGCATGCACTGGGACCTGAATTACTTGGCAAAAAAAAATATTACTTCTCCAGTAAGATTAACTACACGCAAAGCAGCCATGTATTTACTGAACTGACTTCAACATAAATATTTAGGAAGTTGCTTTTCTTTAAGGGTCAGCATCATCTAAAAGTGTACCCATGAGAGCATTTGAAACTGTAATTAATGCTCCCTTCTCTAGTGCAGCCTCCTGGAATTCACTGTTACTGGTGTAGCCACCCCAGATGGGGTAGTAAGTAAAATCTGTCCTATCAAAATGTAGTGCTACCTCTTGCAGGGCAGTGAGGTGATTCCATGAAGACTAGCAATTTGACCAAGATGTAAATTTACTGGAGCAAAACCTGAAGAAAAATGAACCTGGAATTACAAGGGGAAGAACATGAACAACAACTGAGACAGGTGACAGTAGGAAAGAGAAGGTTCAATTTCATCTAACAGTGGCAGAAGTGGCATGAAATAAAAAGATGAAAAAGTATAAAAGATTCCATAGGAAGAAAATAGTGACAGATAACTGGGAAATGGGGAAAGTCAAAACAATTCCTGAATATTCTAGACACTCCAGAAATGAAAGAGATTTTATAACACCTTCATCCTCTACTCTGGCAGATTTCTGAAAGAAAGGAAAAGGAAAAAAATAAAGAAAGAGTCAGATGAGAAATTGGAACCTGGACTTCAGAAAGAACAGCTGTCAGAACTGGATTGTATTGCATTTATCTCGGCATTTGGCTTACTCTTACAGTTAGTATCCTTATCTTCAGAAATCCTGAGATATTAGTCATGACTGAAAATACAAATCTGTTACAGTATGTTAGCTCAACAGTTACATTCATAAGGAGGTGCAAAACACAGTAAAAATTGCCCTGTTTCATTCTATGCAATAGCGAGCACAATTCTTCTGTCATTACTACCAGAGTTTTATTTAATGTGATGTTTTCTCCACAGACACAGAAAAAAATACTTTGGACCCAACCTCAGAGAAATATAGAGCTTATGTCGACTGTGGTGCCAGAAAAACACATCACAGGGAAGCTCCCTGTCTCAGGTGGACACATAAGTATTGACTGAATTGTGCAGGAGCGGTGCAGATACAAATAGGGACACAGTGTGGAGGCCAATGCCAAAAGCACAAGTGTCAGTCTTGCAACTGGTCAAGGCAGCAATCTTGAAAGCTGCTACCAAGCAGGGATAGAACAAGGTGGAACAGATTTAGGCTAAAAGAGGGCAGGTTTAGATGAGATATTAGGAAGAAATTTTTTACCGTGAGAGTGGTGAGATACTGGAACAGGTTGCCCAGAGAAGCTGTGCATGCCTCATCTCTGTTAGTGTGCAAGGCCAGACTGGATGGGACTTTGAGCAACCTGGTCTAGTTGGAGGTGTCCCTATGGCAGCAGAGCTGGAATGAGATGATCTTTAAAGTCCCTTTCAACCCAAACAACTCTCTGATTCTACCACACTGCTACTCTACATTTTAGTTGCAGTCATTGCCCTTTGCCATCTACTACTCTACACGTTACACAGATATCTCATAAAAATACAAAACATAGAAAACATATACAAATTGCTCCATTTCCAATCAAAACCTAATCACACTGCTGTTTCTTTTCACCCTAAATCTTGCAACACCTGTAGGTGAGATACGGTTTGGTGTAACTAGTGTTACACAGACCAAGAGATGTTCTGTGCACAACAGTGCTCTCCAGGCTTTTCTAGGCCAGAAAATAAAACCCTAAATACAATAATAACATTTTTTTAAAAGCTGGTTGTGCAGTTTCACAACGTAACCCCCTTAACTATGTGTAGTAGTCATAAAATAGTAAGAAAAGGTTTCAACAAGTTGAGATGTGCAACTTGGTCTGTAGCTGGGGGTTTGCTTTCCCAGGTTCTGCATGTAAACATTACTGATGTCTCATATCCTTTATCTGACTTCCAGGGACACTTCAATTCAGCAGGGAAGTCACTCCAAAGTACATGTGCTAAGATGTGCCCCTATTTCTTAGTACAATAAGGCCTTGCGAGATAGGGAAGAAAGTTGAAGCATAAAAAAAAAAAAAGTCCTACTTAAAGAAAGCACTCATACATCCAGTTTAACGTAGAGGCTTTCCCCACATTTGCCAGACACAGAGGAAGCTTTTCTGTGCTCAGACATAGGCACAGAGATGGACCCATAAAGTGCTGGCTTCTGTGGGAGACAGAGATGCCTTCAGTAGCCAGGGAAGATGCTCTGCTCTTTGCAAGGCTCCTAACAGAGCAGAACAGAACTGATCCTGCAAGTTCTCATTTTAGGCTTGAGCCTGCTGTGCCATTTATGACAAGTGCATGTCTGCTATGCCATATTATAGTCAAAAAAGAAACTGAAACACCCAGAGAAGCTTCTCTCTGCTCTCCCGAATGAAATAAGGGCAGATACAGACACAGAGATACTAGATATTAAACAAGTGTATTTCTGTCTTTTAGTATCCATTGCATAATCACAGAGTAAATCCTAATTTCTGCTGTTGCTACTGATTGCCTTAAATTCACTTCCAGAAACTAAAACAGATGTTCATTAAATAAAGCATTATGGACTTGGTAAAGCTTTTAAAAAACTCATGCCTAGCAATCAGTAATAATAAAATTACTGGTTCTGAAGTCTGCAATTATTTTTGAACTGAAAAATGGGAAAAACCGTGCAACACCAGCACAAATTTCAGTTTTTCCTTTGCCATTAAAAAAAAAAAATACCACAACAGCATCCTACTTTTAAATGCATAATTCTCAAGGAACTGTGCCATGGAACACACAGAGTCAATTTATCTGTGTAAGGGCACTGTAGAGCTGCTCTACCATACACTAAATGATACATTAAATTTGTTCACTGTTTAACAAGGGAAGGTCATAATGTTGCTGTTAATGATTTACATAGAGACAAAACAGCTCTGCCTAAATTTTGTTAAAAATTGTGAAGTTATTGTCATTTTAACCTCCCTTTCATAACTGCAAGATAAGTCAATCAATCAATAAGCTGGAAACATGTATAGCACATCTTCTGCCGTTAAAGGAAAGTATTTCTGTCACAATGGCTTTAACAGCCAAAGGTCCCCAGCCATGATCCATGGATGCAGCTCACGTCTAGATTCATATGGAAACCAAAAAGGACAGACAAAGCTGTGCTCTTGCGGCACTTTCCTAAACGTAGCAGATTTCATCACTGAGTGAGTAAATACTGATTAGGGACCAAACATCCACTGGTGTCCAATATGGATGATAGCAACTCAGGGAATTATGAACCATTCAGTGAAGTCCCCTGCTAACAGCACAGACATATCCAGGCTGGGAACGTTTGACTTGCAAGAAAAGGCAACACAAAGTAATTCAAGGTTGAAATGAGCTCAGACAAAAAAGGCAGTCACCCCTTGGTGTACACGACAGTGCTGCCACCAGCTTCCACATGAGCAGATTAGCACCCACACACTTTGTTATACAATATCACAAGAGCATCTGCACCTTACGATTGGATTCATCTCCTTGAGCCATGTCAGGAGCAATATGACTGAAGTTAATGCAGTTACTCTAACTTCTGTTCACCTACGTGATATCTGAGTCTGGCAAAGGATTCCAAAGTTTTGCTCAGAAATGCCCATAGACCCCAGCGGTCATCTCTGAGATGCATCAATGACATGCGTTCCCATTGCAAATTAAAATTCTTTAATGAATCTTTGGCTACCTAGCAATTGAGACAAATCCTTAATCAGCACTGCATCTGAGCTGCTCTTTAAAGCAAATGTGTAAATTGGCACCATAGATCTCCTCTTCACCAGGATTTTAGAAAGCAGCTATATTGTTTCATCAACTAAATACAGAGAGGGGAAGCACCTTACATCTACAACTTTTCCTGGAAGGTTAGCCTAAAAGGTCATGATCAAACAGGCTCATTTTCAGCTGGAATTAAGCATTTTATGTACAAAAAGAGCACCAAGCCATGCCACATACTGCAAGTCAAAGAAACATTGGCACACACTGTTTCATTACCACAGCACTAGCAATGGCATCTTTTCCTCACTGATTGCTCCCTGTACTACTTTCTGTGTTGGGCACTACAAGGTTCCCTGTTAAACACAAACTAAGGAAAGGAAACTGAACAAAAAACCACTGTAGCCGACTAACAGGTACTTCAGAGCTGTTTCCTACTTTGTTGAAAATAAATTTATGACATAAACATTAAAACTAAGAATAAAAAAGCTGCTGAAGCAATCACGGTCTCTTTCAGTCCGTGCAGATAGTGTGAAGTAGAGCAGTAAATTGCAGCGAGCAGACAGCACAGCTCTCAAAACTTGCCCAGCTTTTGCTCTGACAAAAGAGATCACTTAGGACATCATCATGCTGCTGCTCTCGTCGTTTAATTAAGGGACTAATAAATTCATTGCTGGCATATTTTCTACTTGTCTCTTCTCTTGAATAACCCCAAATCCTCCCGTGGTTTGCACTCGGACTGACCGCTACTTAGCAATAGTGCTGCGAGAGCGGTGCCTGTCACCAAAGGCAAGAGGCACTGGGCGTAGTCACCGCGGTCTCCCACCAACCTCGGACAATTTTGGGCACTTTTAATTCGCGGTTGGCAGCGCTCTTCCTTCCTCTGCCGCGCCCGTGCGGTGGGGCTGAGAGACCCACAGCTGGGACGGCTGAATAAACCTTTCAAAGGCTTTTGGCAGCTGCCTCCTGGCGCTGGGGCAGACGGGCGTATGGGCAGGAACCTCTGCGGCCGCGGGGGACCCTCCACCGTACGGATCCGCCCCGAGCCCCGCCACGGTCCCGGCACTCTCCCCGGCGGCGGCCCGGGTCGGGAGCCGCAAGCAGCGGCTGCCCTTCGTCCCGCAGGGCCGCCCCGATTCCCCCCTGCAGGGAGCAAGCCCCGAATCGAACCGCTCTCGGTCTCGCAGGGGCAGCGCCGGCAGCCGGGCCGGGGCGCCCCTCCCGCAGGGCAAAGGCGAAACAGACACTTTCTCCCGCTCCTGACCTTTCTGCACCCGAGCTCCCCGCCCTGCCGCCCCCGCTCCCCGCCGTGCCCCTCCGTCCCCGGGCTGTGCTCGGAGCGGGCCGGGCACCGACACCTGCGCGCCGCTCCGAGCTCGGCGCCGCAGAGGGAAGCGAGACAGGCGGGACGGAGGGAAGGCACCGCGGCCCGGCGGCCGGCACGGCGTGCCCCTCCGTCCCCGGGCTGTGCTCGGAGCGGGCCGGGCACCGACACCTGCGCGCCGCTCCGAGCTCGGCGCCGCAGAGGGAAGCGAGACAGGCGGGACGGAGGGAAGGCACCGCGGCCCGGCGGCCGGCACGGCCGCTGTCGCCGTCCGGAGCCACT
>VZRL01000403.1:1852655-1884238 GCA_013397895.1 Origma solitaria | reverse complement strand
TGCGTCCCTTATCAGTGATCTTATCTCAACTCATGAGTCCAGTGTTTTGTGTTAGTTTTTCCTCTCCTCTGCATAGCTGCAGCAGGAGAGAGCATAGAAAGCAAACGTTGTAGGTGCCTGGCATTTAGCCAGGGTCAAACCCACGACAGTCACAGAAACGCCTTAGTGGCCAGGAAGCGTCTAGAATAAAGACCGCAAACTCTTCAGTAAATAGGCACGTATCCATAGAGATTTGAAGGAATAGATTGGTTTTACACTTGTTCATAATATGATGCAATATTAAAGGAACCCATGGATTTACATGCAATTTTTTCTTTTCCTAGAAGATGTGAAATATAGGTTTAAATCCTCTTAAAATGCATTGGACTAACATCTACAATAACTATGGAGGTGCTTTTACAGCACTGGTCTGTGTTTTAAGTCTGTCACAAAAGCCATATTAACTTTATTGATCAGTACTGAACCAAAACACACATGGAAATCTTTGCAAATTTTCACTGATAATATATTTTGAAACCTGCCTACAGTTTACATGGGAAAACTAAAAATCAGAGAGTGACATTGTAATTGTTCATGTGTACTTTGCATTTGCTGTGCTGTACCACCCCACACATTCACAGAATCACAGAATATTCTGAGTTGGAAGGGACCCATGAAGTCAAATCTCTGGTTCTGCACTGGACATGCAGAGCCACATCATGTGTCTGAGAGCATTGTCCAAACATTTCTTGGGCTTGAAGGAAGTGTCTCCTCGAGTCAGACCGCGTGTGCACACGAGAGTAGCCAGCTGTGAGTCTTGCAGCAACCTCTGCAGCCTGTCATTGCTTACATGAAGGTTTCTTGGGGAGCTTGGTGGGAGCAGCCCCTGCTTGTTCTTGTCCTTGCTGGTGCAGAAGATAACCTTGTGTCCTGCCCGGGGCGGGNGTGGGCTCACACCTGCAGCCCCTTGGGCACACCACAGACACAAGGCTTCCATGCCCTCCCCCACCACAGCCTCAGCTCATGGCTACTGAAACCACCTCTGTCGGGTTGCCCAATGACATCTGAGCTGTTGCCAAGCTCACAGCACATCCTAAACAACAGGTACAGCTCCAGTGCACAGTCACCCTAGTGCAGGTATAACCTTCCCCTCCTCAGAGATTTCAGTGTCATAACATAGGAGAATATTTGTGCAACTTGGGGTGTGGCATTTTTAACCATTTGGAAGAGAATGGTGTGTGCAAGAGTGACACTGAAAATCCACAATACTTTGCTACCGTGTTTTCCATTCTAAGGTGATTCCCTGTAAAATTACAAAATACTGTTCATTTATGCTTTACAATTGCACTTCCAAATGGCTGTCCAATACAGATCTTGAAAACTACATTTGTTACTCTACTGCTTTGTGAATTCCTCATTCCTTCTTGATGGATGAGCACTAAGCCTGTCTAAACCTAGAATTTTCAGATGCCTGTGACATAGACTGTGAAATACATACATATGTGATTGTATGATTCTAGAGTTTTGTTTTCTTTGTTGTAGGGCTTTATGTTTTGGTCTTTTTTTTTTGCATGCTGACTTACTTGGAAGCTCCAGATGCCTGTGGCTTCTTCTGAGACCCCACGTGAAGAATGGCATCCAACTTGGGGCCCTCACCACAAGAAAGCCATGGAACTGTTGGAGTGGGTCCAGGGGAGAACCATAAAAAATCATCAGAGGGCTGCAACACCTCCCTTATGAAGAAAGCCTGAGAGAATTTGTGTTGCCTGGAGAAGTGAAAGCTCCTGCAATCTTTCAGTACTTAAAGGGGGCATATAAGAAAGATGTGGACAGACTTTTTACCAGGGCCATGTAGTGATAAAAAAAAAAAAAAGGGTAATAGTTTTAACTTCAAGGGAGTAGATTTAGATTGGACATAAGGAAGAAATTCTTTGCAATGAGAGTGGTGAGAGGCTGGAACAGATTGCCCAGAGAAGTTGTGGATGCCTTATCCTTGGGAATGTTCAAGGTTAGATTGGATGGAGGAAGAGCAGCCTAGTTTTGTGAAAAATGTCCTTGCCAATGCTGTGCAGGTTGGACTGTAGATGATCTTTAAAGGCCCTTCCCAGCCCAAACTGCTCTTTGATTTTTGAGTGCCCAAGTGAGGATTCAGCTATCTGTATTAGTGGACTCAAGTGAGAATATGGGATGCATCGCTGGCAAACTAAGGATATTTGAGCTCAACTAATAATGAAATTCCGGGATTCAGAGCCCTTATTTCTAAATGGAGTTTTTTTGAAGGGAAACAGAATCCAGCAGCTAAGCTAACAAATCAGACAGGAACTCATCCCTAGCTTAATTTTTACCATAGAAGCTCAAAATTAAATCAGTGGTTCCACAGTGGTCCAACAGTACAATCAGAAAACAGGCTGTGGAAAGCTCAGGGAAGGAAATTTTAATGAGCATGATTTCAACAGTTTTCTGACAATCTGTTACAAGAAAATGACCAATGAAAATCTTAATAGCATTTCACTTATTGGATAAAGACTTGGAAAAGACTAATGATTAAGAAAGGGAAGAGAGCAATCAGCAGGACAACAAACCCAAAACAAACCAACAAAAATACCCCAAGGTCTTATTGCAAAATTAGGCTTTTCAATGTTTGTATCCAGCACCCCTCCACTGGGATGCCTCTGTTACTGTGCCCTGGGGACTTGAGGCTGATAGTCTCAATATGAATCTGTGGGAAGAGGGGTCAACTCCTTTTCTAAGATGGTGAAATAGGGTGTTACTACCTCCTGGAAAAGAGAACAGGCTGGCTTTATTTTAATCATGATATCTGCTTTTGTAATCCCTCTATGCTCTAAGCAAAGCCAAACAGCTTTTACTTTTTTCTTAAAATGGCAGTGAAACGCGTGGGCATGAAGGGGATGCTCTGAGGAGGTGGATGATGAAAGATCCTGCTAACATCATCATAAAAGCAAGGCTGCAGCAGGAAGCTGAAAGGACACCCTGTGTAGATTTATTATCAGAGCTTCCATTTTTGATGAGAGAGAGGTACAAAAATAAGACAAAGGATTTTGAGTTTTTGAGCTCATGGCTGCTCTGAAGAGCTGATGACGTCAGGTTGAACCCACCATCAGTGGGACAATGATTTCAGCTGCTTGTGAAGGATTTGTATTTTTGTCTTATGTATTCCCAGGTATTCTATGTTTAAAAAAAAAAAAAAAAAGGAAAGACACTTAGACAGCAGAATGATCTTTAACTCAGTCTCTTTGAGTCCTGGACCTGATGGTCCTGAACAGTCTTCCCCCAAGACACCTCTGGAGATTCTTTGTCCATCCAGAGGGGGAGGTAAACAGAACATCCCAATAGACATGCCCTAAATATTTCTTTTGTTCATTGTGTTATTACGCTTGAGAGGCATTGCAGAGAAAGGGAGTTTAAAAACTGGGGAAAAGTTTACAGCTATAACAACAATATTTATAGTCTTCGAATTTGTTTGAAGCTTTGTGAAATGGCTGTCCCAGCCTAGGGTAACAGCTACTGTTGTGCTTTGAATAGAAGGTTAGTGGTCATGCTTAGACAGCTTGGGCAGGGGGTTCGCAAGATTTTGTGGGAGGGAGAAAAACCCCATTTCCCTGCTGTCTTGAAGACACATATCCAGCTCCTCATTCAGTTCAGTTCAGTTCAGCCAGCTGGCTGTGGGTAGTTCTGAGCATTAAAGGACTGGACGTCCAGCAGCCACAGGAGTCATACAGGTGGCTGTGCCAGGTTGAGAGCAGCCAGCCAAGAGGAAAGAGCCCTTGGCAGAGCTGCCAGGGCCCATGAATGAAGATGGAGCAGCTGGAGGCACAAGCATCAGGGAGCCAAGCAGCTACCAGAGCATTGCTTCACGTGACAGTTTATCGCCCAACAAATCTAAGCTTTCACTTACTGCAGATGATGGGAAAAAGTCTACCCTGAAAATTACTTCCTTAGAGAAAAAAGACTATGAACTGTTAAAGAATAACTGTAACTGTCAGTTACTACCACTGTTTATCTACCTGGTTAGATTTTTGTTCTCTCTTACCAAAAAACACCAACGAAATATTTTGGAACTGTTTGATTCATATTTGCCTCTTACTTTTGCCTCTGCTTTTGAAATACTACAGTTCTGTATAATTTTTCCAGTTGTCCAGGTGTGGCCTCAAGTCACCACATTTGGAGCAACTCCCTTCAATTTGAACCCAGACCTTGTTGCTGCCAGTCACGTCCTGGCAGGAGGGTTACTTTGGAACAACAGCAGCAGTGTTTCAATGAAATGACTAAACTTTTTTTTTTTTCCAGAGGATCCCTGCTACCACTGGTATGTAGGATGGAGGATATGAAGTCTGAGGATATACTAAGGCAGTGTAGTCTATCTCATTAGTTTGAAAACGAAGTGAACAAAGAGATTCTAGCAAGAAGAAAGGACAGTGTATTAAAATAACTAAATACCATTCCAGACTCAACAGTCTCCTTGTCTCTGGGCAATTATGAATAACGCTGGGTACATGGGATGAAACTTAATTTAGACTGCAGTTTCATAGTCACTTCAAGCTAATCTAAATTGGCACAGATTATGAAAGGAGGAATCTCGCCTGCCTGTCTGTCCCCAGCAAAGCTATTCCCTCTTTTTTCCCCCTCTTCCCACCCCTTCACACACAGAGCAGCTTTATTTGTCTCTGTGTGGCATGGAGTGGGGCAAGCAGTTTGCCCAGAGGGACAATCCTGCTGCTCCCAAACACACTCTCAGCCTCCCTGTGCCCCATCCAGGTTACAGCCATCGTGACTACAGCAGGGAAGAACTCCATGAATGACAGGGAAAGCTTTTGCTAAGCCAGATAGTGGGGTGGGGTGGGAGGGTGGTGCAGTGATGTCTCAAGCTGTGATGCCAGTACAATGACACACCTCGAGTGCTGTGAAACAGGGGAGCAGTCAAGATATGTGGATTTGGAATGCCCAAGAGCAGGGACTCATTCCAGCCCTTGCTACCTTAACACTGTTTTATATTATTGCTGTGTAACATATTAACTTCTAGAGGTCACGGCCCATCAGCCCCAATCCGCTGGTGACTTGTCCAAGTAAATATAGGCAAGGAAAATGCTATGTATTCTAGCCATGGAGGGAAAAAAAGGTTCTTTTTCCATATATATATATATTTTTTTAAAATGGTTTGTCCCATTAAAGTATCAACACTCTACTATCCCTGTTTGTCTTTGAATACTGTAATGAGACGTTTGCATCAATTAATACTTCGGAGTTTTTAATCCTATGTCAGGGAGCCCGAGCTGAACTCAGTAAGCATACCCAAAGTATGTGCCTGCATGTGTACACCTAATCTACTTTTCCTGAAGTGCAACCTCAATGCCACAGTTGAACATTTATGCTTGTTTAAAGGTAATTGCACTGGACAAAATATGACTCAAATGCATCAGCCTCATTTAGAATTCTTAAAAACAAATTACAAATAGGGGAGCAGTGAACAAAAGACCCCCTGGGATAATTTCTGAGGTCATGTGCGCGTTTTGCAGGAAACTGGCTTTCTTCTGCATCACAAGAGTTGAACAACTCTAAGTCAGTCACTCAGGTGCAAACGCTTTTGAGATCTGGTCTTCACCGCCAGAGGTGGGCCAAGGGTTCTCATGTAAACAAGCACTGTTTACAGATACCTTCTCAGCAGTGGCACTCTGTTGTTAAATATTAATTCTCATGTGTGTGTTGTGCAACATTTACACATGCTATTTGGCTCTGTTAGTAATGTGAAAGGACACTTTCAGTAATTTAGGAGTAATACACAGGTTTGGGAGAGTTTCCTGCACAAAATACAGGCATAAATACCTTAAGGAGTAAGCAATTTTTATTGGTTTTATTTATTTATTTAGTAAAGGTGTTCTGAGGTTTGTTTTACAGACAGTGAATGTTTAGAAGGAGAGCAAAAAAGACCTTGCCCATTGGCCCCACCTGGCATATTTGCATTTGGCCAGTGGAGGAGGCACACAAGTCGCAAAAGTTAGTTGGCAAAAAAGGCTAGGGAAATAACATCAAGATTTGGGATCATTTCTGGAGAGACAAACAAGCACATACACTATTTTCACTGCAAGGTTCCTGTGGAGAGCAGTAGAGGCAAGACATCTCTGCTCCACCTGTTGGTGGAGAAGAAAAAGGAAAATTCTGTGGAGAGAACTGAGAGAGAACACCCGTGTTTGCCAGAGAGCCTGCAGCAATTGTCAGTTTTCTCTGTGTCTTAGAGGATAAGCAAGTGAATGAGAAACTCCAGAAGAGGCTTAAGGAGGAAAAAAGGAGGATTTACCTCATCAGCAGGCAATTCTGCCGGGCCTACCGTGACAGTTTGGGAGAGATGCTTGAACAAATGCACCTCACTGTACACACCATACACAGAGTTTGGGCAGAGTTTCTTTTTGGGGTGGGGGTGATTTTTCAGTTTGATCAAGCTATGTTACTTTGGAGTGTTTTCATAGAATCATAAAATAGTTTGGGTTGAAAGTGACCTTTAAAGGTCATCTGATCCAACCTACCTGCAATAAGCGGGGACACCTTAACTAGACCAGGTTGCACTGAGTTCCATCCATCCTGCCTTTGGATGTTTCCTGAGATGGGGCATTTACCACTTCTCTGGGAATCCTGCTCCAGTGTTTCACTACTGTCATTGTAAAACCCATTAACTGTGAAGTGAGCCCACCAGACTGCCAGCAGGATAGCAACATCCTCTAGCAGCTGTGAGGACTTACTGCTTGCTGTTTTATGGTGTGTTCTGCTTTTTGCTTACCTGAGGTTGTAACCACTAAGAAAAACTTCCAATTTGCTGCCTTTGGATATTTGTCAGTGTAATCCTGGGTTGCTCTGTTCAGTGTCTAGAGGCTTCCAGGGAAAGTAGGGTTATCTGTCAGGAAGTATTACATCTGGTATCATTACTTCTTGGTGAAAGGTTTAGTTTGTTATTTCCTGGAATAATGGGGATACACTTAGATCTTGTCTGTGGGAAAACAAGCCAGTGACTATGAGAAAACACACATACAAACAGAGTGCAGAAATGACAACATATGTTAAAACACTCATGTAAGGAAATTCAAACTGACCCCAGCAGGCAGAGGTATCTAGAATATGCACTTAGAATAACTCATTCAGTGAAGGACAGCACACAGAGCAGAGTTCAGCATGTGTCCTGGAGTCAGAGCTGCTCTGTACTTTTAGACTCTAAATCAAGAGTGTGCCTGTACAATGGTGCCATTTCAGTATTTCTTAAAGAGCCTAATTTCTCACTGGGGAACCTTTTCAAAATGCCCATGGTAGGGATAAATCACCTACCTACACCTAAAGTCAGGAAAAATTCCTCTGGGAGTCACAGTGACTCAGGAACAGTCAAGCTCTGCCAAACTGGAACAAGTTCAAAGGGAGCACTGCCTATGATCAATTCATTACATAAACCTCAGATAAGGGAGTGGCAAGAAACTTTCCTCCCACCAACCATGAAAACAGTTAAGGGGAACCAAGCCATCCACCACATGAGTCTTTGACAATCTACTCAATCTCAGTAGTGTAAGGGCCCCAGTGAGTCTGGTAGTAAACACAAAAGAAATCAAAACCGGAGTAAGCTGCTGTTCTGAGCTATAATGTCATTTCTTCTAATATCGCCAGGCACAGAGAGCAGCTGCAGTTAAGTAGATAGCCTTAGGAAATAGCTTCTTAATACAAGAAAGCAGGAGAAAAGTCATTTTATTTCCTCACATTCTTTTTGCAGGCTCTGTTGCTCAACTTACAAAATTCCTATGAAACGTAACAATAAAAAACAACCCTGTGTAGCAAGGGCCTAAAGAAGTCCAAAAAAAACCCCCAAACTGGATCTTCAAGCAAGTCCTACGCAGGCTTCCATGAACCAATGAGTTTCATGGACATCAGACTACTGGGCACACATGAAGACTCCTACTGCCTCAGGGCTGCTAAAGCCTCTGAGCACAGGTCTCAACAGAAATGAAGTGCAAAACAAATTTGAAGCTGTCTCTCACACTAAATCTGCTATAATTCAGTAGCTGGTCATGTGTACATGGTGATGTAAATGACCAGCACCCTCACACAGTTACTCTGCATGCTGTGCAAGAAAATACTGTTAAAATCCATGGGGGAGAAGAAAAGAGCTTTATGGTCATGGTTTAAGCACAACTCTTGTAACACTTCACCATGTCCTGGAGAATGCCTGGTTGGAGTAATTAGCAGGAAGCATTTATTTGTTCAAATAAGTTCACATTTGGCAAGCTTCTATAGACCACATGCCAAAAGGCTCCTAAAAATTTTTCAACAGCCACAAAATTGAGAAAAAGGTAAGGTAACACCTGTCCTGATCAATGTGTGAAGGAGATATAAAGGGAAAAAAAATCACAAAAATGCCTAAGCAGATGCCTTCATAAAACATTTACTTATTCCTCTGTTCTTGAAATACTAGAGACGAACATTTCCTGAGGATTTAGTGGGAACTTCTGGGATTCATCCAGAATTAAACTATGGAGAGCTAATGAAAGACAGTTTGACAACATCCTCAAAATCTTAAACCTTCCAGGGAAAAACTTTAGCCTCTTTTAGGAATTCATAAAGGAGGTTGGATGGGAGCCATTTCTCCCTCCAAGACTGCCATTTTTCATGGCAGGAACAATTAAGTACATTTTGCTCCATTTTCTCTAGGGACTGGGTGGTTGCAGAAAGAAACACACCCAGCTCTGGGCAGGAGAGCTCTCCAGGACAAAGGCTGTGCCCAGCAGCTTCCCAAGAGGCCAAGGCGGCACCACATGAAATCTAGGGCTGTCCTGTTTAGCAGATCAGTAAAAGGAGAATTAGAACTTTTATAACATTTTGAGTAAAAATCTTACAGGTATCTCTCCTCTGATAAGAAAATGCCTTTTATTACTTGAATTCAAATCCTTTTCTCATGTGCTTCACGAGTTGCATGTTTTGATGAACCATGTAAGAAATCCCACCCTAAGGAAGATCGATTGCACAGGAATATCCAATTCCATCCAGTGCCTGTGCAGAGAAAAATATACTGACCTCATCCAGAGGGACACGAAAGTTTGTGTTCAAACAGAACCTGAATAGGATCTTCCTAAAGAGGTTGGGTGAGAAATCTGAATAACCAGCGAAATGTTTCCTCGTGGACAAAATGTATTCCGTGTGTGAGAAATGATCCAACTGTTTTCCATAGTGCCACGGACCTTTTCATCACCCACGTTAACATGTCTTTGCAATTCCTTATCATCATCACATCAGGGGTCAGAAGTGGCACTTAAATTGCAAAACATATAAAATCTTTCTCATCAATCTCAATTAGGTACAAAATACCTTAAAAACCAAAACCATGGTTACTCTCTGCAGTATAAGTTAGACTAGAAGATTGTAAGAGTCTCACATGCCCTAGAAATAATTAATCTGGCAATGTCTTTATTCTATCTTTGCAATTCCTTCACAGCCAGGTTCAGGCCAGGACAACAGACAGGGCTTAGCCTGACGTAGAAGAATTCTCCATTTAAGTGCTCTAAATCAGATCAACAATCTGAAGACCCAAGCAAACAAAAAACCTCCAAACATTCTAAAAACCAACCAACGAACCAAACAAAACTCCCAAGCACCACAATTTTGTCAGAACAGCCAGCTTAGCTCCAACAAAAAATCCACCTACAGTGAGCATCTGGGAAAGTAAGATCAGATTGAAAGTTAAAAAGATAGTTTCAGATGCCTTAGTAAATGTTCAGCTAGATAATGTTTCATTTATTTCTAATTGAAGTTTACAGTCTTTATAGCGGCATGATTTTTCTTAAAGTGAAGGAATAAGTAGAGAGGAGGAAATTTAGCAGCACCATAATTAACTACTTAGGGCAAATCCTCCCATCAGATTCATGAGACAGATTTCAGATAAGCAGCTCAAATGAAGGATTATCTTGCTAGCAATGCGGAAATGTTGATCAGCTTGATATTTCCATTCTGCAGACAAGAGTTCATGCTGCTGCTCACTATTTTCTGCAAGGAGGTAAATCTCCACAAAGGTGGCAGGTCTGATCCAAAGGGGATTTTGTTTTTAAAAACCCTGCACATGACCATCTTGTACTTGTCTGTTTTCAAGCAGAAATGAGATCTGAATTTAAATGCTGCTCAGCCACCCCCTTGGAGAAGGGTTACCAGGCATATGGATGCCCTGATGGGATGATGGATGGGTTGGAGCACATCGCATATGTGCTAATACAGTGTCTTTACACAAACATTAGCACTTGAGAGCATCACAGAACACTCAAACATTCTGGAAATATTACGTTCAATTAAAAATATAATCTCCTATGACTGATAACATTCTCAGCATATGTTTCATGACATTTAAAGATTAATGGAACCCATCTCGCCAGGAGATTTAAATTTCAAGGAAAAATGTCCTGTCCATCACCAGGAATACTCTGAAAAAAAAACCCATACAAAATTTAAACTGGAGCTCTGTCATAACAGCCTTGCATGCACCAGTCTTGCCTGGCATCTGGGCAACCAATGCAACTGAAAAAGTGAGATGCTTGCCTTTTACCATGCACTTTTCAGTTCTTTTGCCTCATTCAAAAACTGCAGAGAAGGCTAGGACAAAGTCCTTATTTCAATTTCAGGACCTAAAATCTGTTTGCTGGATGGGGCTCAAGGGTCTCTATCTCATCATTCTGTATATAGTAGAAAAATACATAAACACACTTCAATAAGTTATGCTTTGAACAAGAGAGGACTAGAAGCAAATGGCGGGGGGGGGAAAAACAAAGACAATTCAAAATATTTACTGTTGCTGTGCTCACAGAAGTAGTACCAATTTCTTAGATTTTGTTACTTCAATATGGAATGCATATTTGACCATGGTATATATAAGATATTTTATATGTCCAGTGGATATACACCCATTTTCATTGTTTCTCACATGCAAACAGGTTACATGTTTTCATCCCTGGCAGAATAAAACATTGTCCATTACTAGAAAAGAGAAGGTGCTATGGCCATGCCACACCATTTCCCCATGTCTTAGGTATCCACAAGATAAGTAGCCTTCTTTTATAATTGGTGTCAGAATTATTCAGAGAGGCAGCTGCTCATTTAAAGTACATTAAAATGCATTTCTTCACATTTTCTAATAAGTAGAGTGAATCTGTTACAATGTTTTAAAAAAATCTGTTTGAAACTTGGAACCTAGCCCTCTCCCATCCTTATTCAGATAAAATCCCATCCCAAAACCCCCAAACAAAAGTATTTTTTTCTAAATGCATGCCTAAACAGATAAGCCTCACAGTAAGATTTCCAACAAATACTCACGAGACCTAGGTATCAAATTGCCATCAACTGAAAAAAATTCCCCTTTCTTTCCAAGAGCATTGAGATAAGATCATGTGCAGACATCACATCACACTGCTCATGTCTGTATGTTTAGCTCTGAGGTACTCATATTGTTTCTCAAATTATTCATCCTTGGTGTCCCAGGCACGTTAGCTGAGTCCAAGAGTTACACTCTCTTGGCAACTGCCATTTCTCCTTCGATTTTTTTCTACACAGGCAAACCCTTAAGGTACTGTGGCTGAACCCAAGATCATCTGCAGGATACTGCCCTAGTAAGTAGGGAGGATGCCAAACCCTACAACTCAAAGCTAGCTGCTACCTGTCAAGGAGAAGCAGCTTCTGGTGCTCACAGACAATAAGATAGCTATCATTTTTCTTGCAATAGGGAAAGCCGTATTGGGGAAACCAGTCAAATAACATAAAAAATCCAGTAAGCTCTGTGTAGCATGTGCACAGAAACAATGATCACTTGTGTGCCTCTAGGCTTATGACCACTTGCTGAATGTAGAAACCACATGTACAGGTAAACTGTTGATCAGCTCTCAGACATCAGGGCGTGATCATGTGGATTATCACCCTAAACCTCATTTTCAGTGATTGATTATAGATTCACAGAATAGTTTGGGTTGGCAAGGGCCTAAAAGATCATCTATAGTCCAACCCCCCTGCCACAGACAGGGACACCTTCCACTAGACCAGGTCCCATCCAGCCTGGCTTTGCACACTTTCAGGGATGGGATATCCACAGTTTCTCTGAGCAACCTGCTCCACTGCCTTATCACCCTCACAGTAAAGAATTTCTTCCTAATATCAATTCTAAACCTGCTCTCTTTCAATTTGCAGCCATTCCCCCTTGTCCTATCACTACACGCTCCTGTGAAAAGTCCCTCTCCATCTCTCTTGTAACCCAAACCCAGGAAAAGAAATAGCAGAGAAGGATTTTTAGCAAGCATCCAGTAACAGAATGGAGCCCATCATACCACTTTTAGACAAGAGGTAATTTTTTAAAAATGTTTTTCTCACAGGAATAGTTTTATTTTAGGTTCACTACAGCTATAAAATACTGTTTTCATTTTCCTCTGCTTGCTGCTACTCTTTCAGGCAGCCTGCAAGGCTCAGCTTTATAGCAGCAACAGCATTGCATATAATCCCATTTTACTCCTGTTCCTTCTATGAACAGAAAAAAATGCTTTAAGTAGTTATGTGTAAGGAGAATTTATGGTGGACATTAAGAACAGTTTTAAACACTGCAGTCTGGTCTGTAGCCCATTTAAAATCCAATAGACTGTATAATATCCTTGCAAGAAGTCTTTCCAGAGTTACTGCATAAGGTAGAGAAGGGAGAAACAGAGGGAAGCAATGCCCTCAGTGACCTTGCCCTGTAACAAACAGCACTTGTGGCATGACAGTGACTACAGAGCTGATACTTTGTTGTGTTGGCCTTTGCATTAAATCTAGTACAGGCTGTTCTCGGGAAAGAAGTTGTGCTTCCCACAGGAAAAAGAACATATCTGTAAAGCACAAGTGCTCTGAAAGTGACTCTTGTTTGCTTTGTTTGCTGTAGAGTAGATGCTGGTTAACTTTGGTTATTCAATAGCAGATGGAGCTCTCAAAGACCTGAATGCTTCTTTGGTGCTAATTAATACTCTCAACTGGGATTGTTACCTTCAGGCATTTAACTTGGGTATCTAAGTTCATCTGCTCTTACTTTAGACATCGCCTCCAGGAGAACTGAGTTCAGAGCACTCCAGTTTCTTGATTTGTAGAGAAATATGAATCTCTCTTTCCTTCTCCCTTAAGTATAAAGGGAGATATTATTCTGGTAGCTGAGAAAGTGTCTGTCAGACAGGGTACAAACCTGCATCAAGACCTCTTTTTAGTTGACAAATAAAATTTAGTCCACATTATACTGATGTAGAGTGTGAAGAGCAGAGCAAAGTTCTTGGCAAGTCATTGCCAGAAATGCAGCAGTTTCTAATGTCCTTGGAATTTCAGTCATATCAAATGGGAAGGAAAACAATCCAAACAGTGAAAGATAAATGAAGGGCAAAACTTTTTTTAGACCATTAGAAAGGGAAGCAAGTTCCTTCAAGTCCGCAACAAGTGCAGTTACCTCAACTTCTCATCTTTCAATTAATTTCATTCCTTGCTGTTAGATTGTGGGTTTTCTTGATAGAAGACATTCTTTGTCAGCTTGCCTGATTTGCAAATAAATCACACTTATAAATATGAGAATCATGTTTTAAAAGACTTGGAAAAAACTGAATTATTTACCAAATCTGCTGTTTAGCAAAGATCAATATTCCCTAGTGAATTCAACAAGTGTTAATTCAAGGATGTTATAAAAACAGGGAATACCAAAATATAAATTTGTACCTGTCCACACAGTTAATAGGTTATTGTTGAGTATTAGGATCCACAAAACATCAGATCTATCCCTTTGGGTACCTATTCAAATAATACAAGAGAAGAAATCTCTGTACAGCAATTGCTGAGAACATACTCAAGCAGGGGAAAAAAAAAAAGAAAAACAGAAGAGTTTTCTAATGCAAATTCACACAGGCAGAGCTTCTAGACACCATGTCCCAGAATTACAGATGCATTTAGGTTGAAAAAGACCTCTGAGATCAAGTCCAACCTTTTACTAATCACCACCTTGTCAACTAGACCATGGCACTAAGTGCCATGTTCAGCTCTTTCTTGAACGCCTCCAGGGATTATGACTCCACCACCTGCCTGGACAGTACATTCCAATGTTTAACAACCCCTCAGTGAAGAAATTCCTCCTTATGCTCAGCCTGAACACAACTTGAGGCCATCCCCTCTTATCCTGTCACTGGTTTCCTGGGAGAAGAGACCAACCCGTACTTTGCTACAACCTCCCTTCAGGGAGTTGTGGAGAGTGATAAAGTCTCCTTTGAGCTTCCTTTTCTTCAGTCTGAACAACCCCAGCTCCCTCAGCTGCTCCTCACTTATCCTCTGGACCCTTCACCAGCTCCATTACCCTTCTCTGGACTCGCTCCAGCATCTCAATGTTTTTCGTGATGTGAGGGACCCAAAACTGAACAGGATTTGAGGTGTGGCCTCACCAGTGCCGAGAACAGGGGCACAATCACTTCCCTGGCCACACTATTGCTGATCCAGGCCAGGATGCCATTGGCCTTCTTGGCCACCTGGGCGCACACAGTCTCATGTTCAGCTGCTGTCAACCAGCACCCCCAGGTCCTTTTCTGCCAGGCAGTTTTCCAGCCACTCTGTCCCCAGCCTGTATCATGGCATGGGGTTGATGTGGCTGAAGTGCAGGACACGGCACTTGGACTTTGCTAATATTCACTAGCAATATCCCAGATGCACATTTCAGGAAATGGGTCCAAGACCCAAAACTTTCCACTGCTCTCAAGCCACTCTTTACAAAGTTTATGTATTAAATACATACATAGGTTTTATTGTTATTCACACAATGGAAGTAGATTAATTTCCATCTTGCTGTCATAACACAATATACAGGAGATAGACATATATCCTATATACCTGGGATCCTCGGTTCTATGGTCATGTAATGCACGTACTACATGTTAATGCTGTTCAAATTTTACTGTTGTGTGTATGAGATGAGATGGATGCTTCCAGTTGCATATCCTTCTGGTAAACTGTGACACTTCAGATGAAAAGCTAACGGGTATTTAAAAACTGATGATATTTGAGCAGAATTGTCACTTAAGTCCTGTTCAGAATCAAAAGAGACTTAACTTCAATGCACAAAGCTTCAGTTGCTTTGGACATTTGCAAGAGCATAGCACAGAGCTATTTGGTCCTCAGTGTAATATTAGAGATTAAATACTTCTCTCTTCTTCGTGTTCATGTATCAAAGGTGTTAATGATCTACATTAGTTAGAAACTTAACCCTTTTCTACTTTGGAGGAAAAGCTTCACAGAGGGACATATTCCACCACACAATTAACCAGCTCTTTGCTTAAGGCAGAAGCAGCAATGTAGGAAACCTTGACTGTAAACTCCAATCTACCCAAATCAAGTGTGCTTGTTCACTCTCAAATAACTAGATTTGTGGGGTTTTTTACATCCTTTTTGACATTGCCTTTATGAACCTTTCAGGGCAAGTTTGGTCTATATAGTTCATTCTACAGTCAAGATTCTATTTCATTTTCATGCATGAAAACTGGCAAAAAATTTCTTTACCAGTCAACATTTTACAGCAGCAGCTAATTTCCAAAAAACTCAAGAATAAATATTGTGAATAGTATCACTCTTCACTGCAATGCTGTTAACAGATTCCAAAGGTAATGTAATTTATGTGATAGATGAATTCAGCATGGTGCATTTTGCATTAGTTATTTTCCACTAAACATAGAGTGAACAAAAACATTTGAACTCAAACACAGGGCAGAATTTACTATCTTTATATCATCCAGATTTTCTAGAAACTTGGCAATCTTTCCATTGTTCTCTTAGCATTCTTAAAGCACACTACTATTCCTATTGATATTTTCATTTCACTTCCTGAAAGACTTCTCTTTGAGGAATGTCCCTATAATATTAGAGATACTTGCATGCTATGTTATTTGTGTGGACTTTGTATATCATTACTGTTAAGCAAGAAGGTGTTTGAGCATGCCTTAGGAAGTTTCTCCTCATCCATATCCCTTTTGTTGATACCTCAGGCTTCAAATACATCTTTTAGTTGCTGAATGAGTCCAGTATTTGTTTGCATGTGTGGTTGTGTGGTCACTTTGTTCTATTTTCGAAACAAAGACCCTGTTCCCATCAGCTGTAGTTTTCTTCAGCAGTAATTCAGTGATTAAGGATGTTAGTGGGCTAGATGCCAATCTCTCTTTACCCACATTTGATATGAAAAAGATGGGGTTACACATTCAAAGTATCACCCTACTCAATGAATAACCACAGTGTCCTCAAGAACCTCACCAAGCAGGCTTCTATTTGGAGTAAATGCAATTTATGTCTTGAATGAGCAGAAAATAAGTCTTAGCCAAAAACCTCTTATCTATGTCTCCTGACTATCTTCAGAGTCAAAATAAAAACTTGACATGGATTGCTGTCAACACAAAATGTTTTGATTCCAACATGTCTATGGTAAGCTAAGATTTTTAAAATTCTGGCATAGGATGTAATGATGAAGCTGTTGATTAGCTATAACGTAGAATGTCACATTCCAGTGCATTGCGGGTGATCTTTTAAAAAAGTCCATTGCTGTTATATTTCCTTACTGCAGTCTGTGGGAGCTTTGGTAGTTCCACACCAAAGAATGAAGCTGAAGGAATACATTACACAGAGTAACTTACACTGCCTATTTATTAATTACAACATGAACACACTCTTTTTCTCATAGCCAGAGAACACCTCACAAGCAAGAGGCTGGAAAGAATTGTTGTTTCCACTTCCACAGCAAATCAATTCGACAGCAATGAAGCCTTCATTTCCTACCAATGTTCTTATTAAAAGACTCATATTAAACAATTTCCCATAACTGTTGGCACAGGATGCTGGCATGAGGCATTCATAGAGGTAACCTCAGATATTATGTTGCATCAAACTTTGCAAAAGTAGAGGTTTATGACGTGACTTCTCTTCATTTTCACTGAACAGCAATAAACTAGATTTCCAGAAGTCAGGTTCTTTACATTGATTTTGTGCTTTTCAACCTCTCTGTGATAACAATGCAAATTAAAGTACAGATAGCAGGCCAAGCCATCCTCTTACAGGACAAGATGTCAGTTTCCAATACAGGAACAGAATTTTCAAGTCAAAGCCATTCAGAACAGGCTGAAATAATTTGAGACTTTAAAGAGAAAACGTCTTCACCACCATAGGTGAAAGTGAGATCACTTCTTCGTCAATTTAGGATTCAATGTGAATTCTCAGCAGGACATTAGAGAATCTGAGAAAGCAAATGCCACAAATTCAGCAACACTAAGTCAGTGCAGCATTTTCACACAGTTCAGAGAAGAGTGCATTCAAAGCTCAAGATCTTCTAAAATTAGGCTGAAATTAATCAAAGGGTAAAACTAAGAGGCATTTTTTCCTCAGGAGAAGAAACACTCCTGCTCTTTGATTCACCTGAAATAACTCCCAGTTTTGGCACTGCTGAATCAAATATATGTGGTACATGGAGTACACTGATAAAAAGGATGCATCTTAGTCAAAAAGGCAATATACATTGTTCGAGACCACATACGAAGAAAAACCAAACAGCAGCACTTGCAGAGCAGTATCCAAAGTTATCCCTCCCCCTTCAGAACAGAATACTTTAGACAATCTGGTATGATAATCATAAGCAAAAATGACATTTGATGTAAAATATTTTTACAGAATAAGTGGAGAGACTGAGTGGAAAAAACATTAATTTGTCTTTTAAAAGGAAATGATTGAATTGTTTGTGTGAAACAGAAAAGGCAGGCTTATAAGAAGCTCCAATTTATACTAATCCAAGGTCAGCTCTTCAACAGTGTCAGATTCAGTTTAGACAACATATTGCCATAAATTTATATGTTTGTTTCCTATGCTAGTTGCCACTGTTAAATCTTCTTTTTTTTTTTTTTTGTTCTGTAACATGTTTTGATTTATCTAGGTTTTATTCCCAGGGATGGTTTCATGTCAATTCATGATATCAAGTTATCAGGTGTATGAAACACATAGCATATGTCCAAATATTTTGCAATCATCCAAGCAAGTTCTGAAGATGGGGCTTTGCTTTGCTGTCGCTGATATAGAAATCACTGCTTCACATTCAGACTTAGTGGGAGGCCAGAGGCATGGGACCAAGTAGACAGGGCTGTTCATTATCAGCTATGCAGGCCGTGGTTGTGCATAAGTATTTTCCCTGACCTTCAGTAAGTAAATCATTACCTGGAATCATATCCTCCTCTGCTGCTTCCATTCAGCATTGAAATTGATTAATAAGATAGTATTAATTGAGGACTACAGCACACGAGGCTCTAATTCTTTTGCTAGAGGTAGCAGGAAAATGCAGGTGAGTATCAGAAAGAGATGGAAAAGAGAAACTTCCCTACTGCCCTCTGTAGCTGCTTCACCATATTGTCACATGTAACAAGATCATGATTTACCTGATTTAAGACATTCATTTTTGCACCCAAAGAAGAAAAACACCTTGCTGCTGTTAAAAGCTGAAGCACCTTTCTTTTCTTTTAACTCACTTTGAGTCAGTCCCTGAGCAGCATGTCAGGACAAAGAAGAGGAAAATTAAGGTAGCACACAGCTGTGTACGTACCTCACAGGCTGCTGCCAGCTCACAAAAACCCTTTTGTCTGCATGGGCTGTCTGAAGACGACAAATGCAAAAGATTGCTACAGCAATGCCACTTACAGCCCCAAGTCAGGTTCTGGCTCTTAACACCAAATCAGATTGAGACTGTCTTGGGCATTACATTCCTGTGCCAGGTCCTCAACTGCACAGCAAATTTACCAAGATCAGCGTATACGGACCTTCCCCAGCTGAAGATGTGGGGTTTTATTATATGGAATGTGTGCATAATATTAGATTGTGAGCAAGATGCCACAGCCATTAGAAAGCTGTCTGGTTCATTGAGTGCCTGAGGGCATGCAGATGACTCACTGAAGCTCTGTTAAAATGCAAGACATCTGCTTAAATATGTTTCCTGCCAGTCTTTTTGCATGGCTGGAAATATTGGGCTAGCGATTCCCTCCTACTCCACCAGTCCTGGCACTAAATGAGTGGAAAACTGCTGTAAGCCAGAAACTGGGATTCCCCTTTGAGTGATGTGAGCTGCTGCTTGGCTCTGGGCAGTAAAATGACCCTCTCTTTCTCACAATCCTGAGTGAGCATGGCAGGGAGCATCTCTGTGGTATCCTGGCAGCCCCAGTTGTTCATTCCCTTGGTGCTCCAGCCATGCTGAGGCCCATGCTGACCACCCAGGGGGTATAAACTACTGCAAAGCCTTTGTTATTGCCTCCCTCTGCCTCCCAGAACTCATCTTATGCCATCATACCTACCCCTGTGACAGCAGTTTCGTGCACAGAAACAGCAGCAAAGATTCCAATGACACTGTGATGTCACACAAAAATTATGGCGATAATTTCCTATTAAAAACAACGAATTTTCTTCAATAAGGAGACTGTAAACTAGAACAATACACTCTTTCAAAAATCCCCAAAAACAGTTTGCCAAAGCTTTTGATAAGATTTGGTTCTGGAGATGCAGTTCTCATGACACAACCTGACTTCAAAGGAAATTTTAGCACATAAGATACATAGATCTGCACAAACATGATGAATAACGAAGTCACTGGCTTCCCTGAAACAGCTCTACCTTCAAACCACAATGCCTCATACCTTTTCCCCCTTGTGCTGAAGGGTCAGACCTAACTGCATTGCTTTGAGAAGACAGCATTTCAGCTACAAGTGAACGCTCACAACTATTCCATGTTAAAAATAAATTTCAAAGTGAAGCAGCAGATGCTGCCACGGAACATTCCTCAGAGCTTTCATGCAATGGTCACATCTGTTCAGCTGGAAGAGTGACTGTTTCAATCCAACTAATGGCTTTTAAGTGGTGAGAAAAAAAAGAGCAAAAAGACAAAGTACTGTAGAAGGCTCTGGAAAAAAAGTTAGCTCACAGTTCTGTATTGGAATAATGGCACTCAGATAAAGTTTTGGATGGAAACCTCAGTTACAAACAGAAACAGTTTAAAACTGCCAGAAATGCAAGCAACTATTTTCTGGTAAAGCAGCAAGAAGGGAACTACTATTCACCCACACAGAAATGCAATTTTAGAGGCAAAGATCCATCTCATCTTGTGGTAACTTAATTCTTCCTACAACCTTTGAAAATGTTACAATTTTGCTGAATACTTATCCTAATAGGAGCTGTAAGTAGATGCTGATATCTAGTGAAGCACTAGGGAATGATAAATCTGGTTTTATCTACGTGTTTTTTTAAGTTGTTCTATTCCTTCGTACTGATTTATAGACAAACACATGTCAATGGGACCTCTGTTCCTGGTTTTTAATCTTCAACTTGCTGGCTTGTTATCTTAGTAAGCACAGGTAGTCTTCAAAATGTTAGCATGAATATAGCACTTTTCACTGGTAAATCTTTAAATATGCTTTGCAAGTCACCTCAATTAACACTTCACCCAAGTTTTAGAGCATCCTTATGGAATAATACAGGTATTGAGAATTATGCCCACTTTTCTGAAGTGGAGAATGACCCAACAAAAATAGGTTAATCACCCCAGGCCACCAGAAATACCAGCAAAAATGGGACCAAGCAACATGAATTCTTTGCTATTTCTGTTAGGAGAGGCAATTAGTACATTTGCCAAACACAAGTGGCAGAAGAGTGGAAAAAAGTGCGACTTTAAGGAGTGTGGTACTGAGAGTAAAGATGTTTCCTGAAATTGAAATAGAAGCGTGGAAGGAGTGTATGAACTTTAAAAAACACAAAGACAGAAAGAAAAAAAACCAAACAAACTTGCTGCCATTTTGCCCTTTTCATAATCAATCCTGTAACTCCAATTATGCTTCTATTATGTATTGGCCAGAGATGATTTGCACTGAACAAATTCTGACTGCCTACAACATCCATACTTAACTATGTCTGAAAAGCAGTCCCTGGTTAGGATTTTCTGAGCTGGAACCTTTCAATGAAGGTAAATGATCTTAAATTAAGGTCTAATTTAGTCTGGCATCTAAACCACTTGGAGGTTTGTAAGCTTTCAAGTATTGATCCGAAAGACTTGTGCCTGGAAAAATCTGATTGAGTGTTCTGTGGTCTTCCCTCAGCATAAGCATCTGAAAACAAACACGCAATAACTTACTTTTTTGTACTGCTTTAATTGTTATACTGACCAATGTTGCTGGCAGAGAGCTCAGGTTCTCAAGCCAGTCGAAAAAAATATTCAGAAAGATTTCTTGGGGTGCAGTGGCTTCGGTTTGTGATTTAGTTTCAGGTTTTGGGGTTTTGTATGTGCGTGTGTGTGTGGTCTCCCCATGTATACACATATTAAATATTTGATTCTTTTTTTCTTCAGTTATGAAGAAAACATCACCTACTGAAGGTGACAGTTTTTACCCTGTTCATTATTGTATGGACTTCTGTTAGCTACCCTGCTAGCAAAGAGAAAACTACTAGAGGCATTAAGTGTCTTCTGCTCCACCAAACAAAAAAGTTGCATCACCTCAAACAGTTTGCCATTGCTATTTCACCCTTTAAAATAAAAGCTCTTCACCTCAGCTGCAAATAAGAAATGCCAAAGAGAAACTAACACAACTCTGGGTATTAAGAAACTTTTTTGGGTGTATTGATAACCAGTCAGAAGTGCCAAGAAAAAACCATTCTTGTCTCTTCAACACACTCTTACATAATTTGGCACAAGGCGTAAGTAAATCAGCTGGTAAGCAGTGCTCGAACAAGACACTGAAACAGTAGCTTCAGTCTTTATATAATATCTTCCAGCCTTCTCTTCATAATTTAAAACCTAGTCACAACAGGAGATAAATTTTTAATGGCACTATAGAATTTGGGTAGGGTAGAGAAGGAGTTTATTTCATCAAGACTGTCATGTCTGGAGGTTAAAGCAGCTTTTCATACTGAGTTTTCATTGCCATTATTCTGTTATTCATTGGCAGAATTTATTAAAGTAGTGTTCTATTAAGCCAATCACATACTTTGAGCAAAATCTCACTATAGTAGTTGCTCAAACTTCTGCTCCAACTTTCTCTTCAGGGTTGGATTTGGTATAAAAGTTAAAGTAAAAATAAATATACAGGTCAAATGCATGTTTCTGAGCTCTTTGTCTCAAGGTGACTGATGAATCAGGAATAAAGAGGTAATAGTCATGCTTCCCAAGACAATTTAGGAGTATTTCAACAATATTTTTTTTCCCTATATTACCAACTTCTTTATTCTTTTTGCCACCAGTAATTGCTAAGAAATTTCGGTCAACACTATTTGCACTTCCATGCATATTATGATTTATTGCTGTCATAACAGGATACAATTTGGTCTTTTCCAGCCCTGTCACAATTTTCACCCTAAACCTTTCTGATAATTTTGCTCGAATAAGATCACCTCATTGATAATGCGCCCTGCCTAGGAGGTGGCTGTTTATTGGAAAACAGAGCCTGGCCACTGGATGACCACAATGTTTGTTTTCAATAGATGCTTTCAAACACTGGCAGAAGCTCTATATAGTAGAAAATTATTTCATCTCAAGGTAGGGGTGAATTCTCATGCTTTACTAGCATCTGGTTCAGTCAGGAGGTTTTTGGCCTTTTTTTGGGTTTTTTTTGTGTTTGGTTTTTTTTGTTGTTGTTTTGTTTTGTTTTTGGGGTTTTTTTTATTCTCTCTATTGAAGTAATAAGTAGAAGTCATTGAAAAGTTTGCAGGGAGATAAATGTGTATATTCCTATTTTCCCAATAGAACAGCTCCTTGACAAGTGTTCTGATTTCTTCTAGATCCATCAGTATAGATTACAAAGAGACAATGTAATTTGGACTAGAAAGAACCTTTCTGCTTGTAATCTATTAAGTGCCCTTAATAAACCCACTCCCTGAGTAAGAACATTTCCTCTTTCCAAGAAGTGGTCTCTACCTGAGAGGTGTCAGAAGTTTTAAAGTGATTTGTTACTGTACTCTACTTCTAACTTCACTCAGAGATAGAATACCTAACAGGAGCTGTATCAGGACTGCTAATGCACAGCTCATTCTTTCCATCACATTTTTATCACCAGATTTAAATACAAATCAACTAATAGGAAACAGCTAAGTTCAGATAAGAGTAGGCCACTTCTGAGATGGAAATTTCATTTGGAGATATTTTTCTTTCCACTCAGCACCATTGTGCTAACATACAATACAAGTTGTTTTCACTGAGTAAACATCAGGAACGTACTTAGTGAGCATAGCGCTGGAATAATTGTAAAACCTTCAATCCAACTTAAAAAGTATTCTCCCCAGTAATTTTTTTTCCCCAGTGCATACCTGATTCGGTGCTAGTGAGGTACACACTAACATATGGTGCTTAGTGAAGAGAACTTCTGCATTCTTTTGGGAACAAACTGGGAACTACTGTAAAGCTAAGGCTGGAGGTGGATCCCAATTTGTCACTGAGATCTCAGCCCACAGGGCTCTGGCCTTTTCTCAAAGGTGTTTTTATCATGATGTTCACAACTGCTTTTTTACTTTGTTTATTCAGTGGACAATGAATTACTGTCTAGGTTGAAGAGTAATTGACAATTCTAGGGGATTTCTTGTTGAAAGACAAGACATCTCTACATTTAACCTGCCCAACTGGTTTAAACAAACTATGTTTGGCTCTTGCAGATCCCACAAAGAGTCTTTGTTTCCCACTGATTCCCCCCAAGTCCTCCCCCCACCCCCATTTTACTTCTTACAGTTAGCAATTACTTATTTTGCTGCATGTAAATAATTCAATTACTAGAATGTGTAAATTGATACAATTTCACAAAGCTCAACCTTTGTTACACCATCGCCTCCCCTGTCACCAAGGGATGGTTGACCAAAAGGACAGAGATTTTGACAAAAATCTCCAGCCATTTCTTTCCAAGAACAAAAAAAGCCATCATGGCTTGTTTCCCCCCCAATATATTCTAGAGATAAGGTTCATTTAATCTACACTGTTTTTTTAAATACAAAGAACTCAGAAAAATTTGCTTCTTAACATAGTAAGGCCTGTGGTTTTAACTGTTATTTTTTAAAAGCCCTTATGACTAGATAAGGAAAAATCAAACCTAATCCAAAAAGCCAACTAAGCTGTTTTCATTAAGAGAAAGCTTAGTTAGATACTTTCTGGAGATTTAGAGCTAGGATCCTCATTTACAGATTTGCAGAAAAAGGAAAAAAAAAGAAAAGAAAACCTGTAAAATACATGGAAATTCAAGAATTAATTTGAGATCTGAGGTTATTTTCTGACAGTTTTTGTTCAAAATAATTCAACCAAATGATGTGCAGATGGAAAATAAGACTAACTTCTGAAATCTTTGAAGAGAATACATCCTTTCAGCAAATGCAATGATTTGGAATACAAACAAAAAGAAAAAAGAAAAAGTAAAAGGTCTAAAGCGGGGTTTTCAAGGCAGAAAATTAGCTGAAATTTGGACCAACCTGGAGGGCGAAGCCACCTTTAATTATGTATTCATTTTTGTGCCAAGGCTGCTCCCATGCTGGGAGTGTGAATAGAATACACTGAACTCATTTCATTTGAACTCATTTTACTAATTTTCCACTTGAAAATTAAAGCATAATTGAATATTTCTCCAATTAGACACGTTCGTCAGTAGTTTCTTCACTTGCTACTTGACAGAAAGATGGTTCTGAAGTGTAGGTAGGCAGTCAGAAAAAAAATACTCTTTTAAGGTGGATTACTAATGGAGCAGGAGTTTAATCTCATCCCAAAGAAACATGCACTGCCCTGTAGTTTTTGGAATGGAGACTGAGCAAGGGAATCATCCAAACCCAGCTCCCTGTACAAGCTATGCAAAAGTGTTGCCCTCTCGTGGCTCATGTTTCACTGATGTCTTGGAATTATAACTAAAACTATACAAAACTCCTAATAAGCTCTGAGAACAGGTATCAGCTTATGCAGAGGTAGCTTTTCTCACACAGGGAAAATGGCATTGATATTTCAAGGTATTCACTTATTAAACTGTGGATTTCATAACTATATGGACAATTTAAGAACAATTCCTCTTGTCAATTTCTTCTTTGTAGATTTTTTACACGTTAAATATTTTTTTAAACTAAATTAGTGTATAATGATTGTCCAGCCATTATTTCAGGAACCATACTTAAAAAAGCAAGTGTTTTCAAAATGCACACAAACACAAGTTGATTAACCAACCTTGGGGGTTTTTTTTATTTTATAAAAGCTGTGTTTCTGAGCTCAAGTCTTGCTTTCTGTGAACTTCTTCCAATCACTGCTTTAAAATTAAAACTTCCCAAGTAATACTGCTAGCTTGAGTGCTTGCTGGAAGGAAAGACAAACAGAACTTGAATACAAAGCACACAAGTATCAGAAAAATATTTGTGGAAAAATTTTTTGTCGGGCTATGGGTCCTACAACAACTGTTCAAGCCACATCATAAGACTTGAGGAGGATGTGCTTCTGCATCAACACAATGAAGTTCAGGTGTCCAAAGGCAGCACCTTCCTTCTGTCTGGATGCTCAGAACTGTGTCTCTGCCTTGAAATATTAAACTGCAGAAAATGTGGGGCATCATCTCTGCAGAAAGGGAAGAAAGAAAGAGAAAACCCAACTCCCCAAAAAACCCACAGGAAGAAACCCCAGGAGCTCTTAAACCAGAGAACTTTTCTTGGCCCTAGGAGGGAAGGTCCGTTTGGGATAGGGAAAACAGGGTCAGTGGCAATGGGTGGAGAAATCACCACTGCCCCTGGCTGTCCGCAGCACTCTGGCTTGTTCAGGCCACTGAGCACTGGCAGCCATGGAGAAATTTCTAAGTTTTGGGGTAGGGTCTCAAAAATGTGAAATCTGCTAGGTTATGTAGCTTTTTTCTTTCATAGAATTACTAAGGTTGGAAAAGACCTCCAAGATCATCAAGTACAGCATCAAGTCCATCAAGTCTAAACACCACAGTGTTCACTAAACCATGTCTCAGAGTGCCAGGTCTACTTGATTTTTGAACAGTTCCAGGAGTGGCAACTGCATCATCTCTCTGGGCAACCCATTCCAATGCCTGGCAACCCTTTCAGTGAAGAAATTCTTCCTGAAGAAGGCTTAATTGGAACAGTACTAATTTGGGTGATAGCATAAGCCTTGGAGAGCTGTTAAAGGTATTGTGAATTTTCCATCCAGGAGGCAAGCTTCTTACTGTTAGTGCCTCACCTACGTACATTACAATATTTTTTGTGAAGATTTCGTGCCAAGAAGAAACAAACAAAGTCAAGGCAAGACAGTATAATTCACAGAGAAGCATGATATATCCCTATTTCCCTGACTCCATATATATGACTGCTGGTTTATAAAAAAACACTCAATAGACAAGAAGTAAAAAAAAAAAAAAGTCAAAAACCCCAATATTTGTGAAATAAAAATCCCTGCTGTATTGTACCACCACATATGTCCCTTCAGAAGTACTGACTGGTATAGGAATGTGTTGCGATTTTCACATGTTCTATGAAGACAAGGTGTGACAATCCCTCACAGGTACAAAAGCAACACTGGAGATGGGTTATTTTATGGCATCTTGCATAAATGAACTTGTGCTAAACCAATTAATTCAACATCTGCATAACTCTGAGCTATAAGCACACAAGATGTTTTGTTTAATTTGGGTGGTATTTTGATCTCATCATGTCTAACAATTTCATGCATGTCTTAGTTTTGCTTTTTGTTGAGATCTGGGTTACTATTTCCCTACTACTGTGTGAAGAACCACCTCTTCAGGTTATTTCAAATCTTCTTCATGCATTACATGCATAGATATTTCAAGAACAACTAGTGATTTGGTGAATCTTCATATTTCCTGAAAGACTTGGATGCAGACAGTTTAACATTCCTCATAGTACAGTTTTCCTAAGACTGTCTCAGTTAGGGATCAAAACCAAGGGTCTTCAAATAGAAAGTTACCCTTGAAAATATTGACAGCTCCTTCCATTTAATTTGTTAGCTTCTGCTTCCTAGAAGTCACCTTTGTAAAAGTTACCCATACTAGCACAAGCTCAAAGTCAAGCTTTGTTGTTTTTCTTTTAAATGTGTAAATTTTAATTAAATAAAATATTACCTTGCTATTTCAGTGGGTACTTACTTTTAGGCTCTAGACAAAGTTGCTCTAAAATAAGATGACTTGTTGAAATGACAGTCTGCATTTACGATCCAATAGTTGGTTATTTAAGCATTGTCAGAACAGAAACTGGTTCGAGAGTGAGTTAGAAATAAGGAACACCAGAGTAAAAGATGAAAGTCCCTTTAGGCAGCAAAATGGGGTTTTCCTAGACCATTAATACTTGGTGTCATTGATTGAAGGCTCAGGAGCTGTCAACGTGAGCATTTTGACAGCTTGTACAGGTATGCGTTGGTCTTTCCTAAATTTCAAAGTGATGTTATCTAATTTGTTGACAAGAACTGTCCATTCACTTTTTCAGTGTTGGCCTTGGCAGATGAATACCAGTCTGCCAACACTGCTGTTCAGCTCTGCTGGCAGGCTACAGGAGCAGGCAATGACCCAAGGGGGATACCCTGTGAAGTGGGATGCTCTCAGCTCCTGACTGAAAAAATGTGAAGTCCATTCTTATCACAGCTCTGAAGTTCTAAAACAAATACCAAGGTAACTAGACCATAGTGATACCCTAAAGCAGAATTTTTGTCATCATTTACTTGTTTTTAAAGAATATGTCTATTACAGGTAATTTTATATCTTACTAGAATATGTTTTTCCACTGCTTTTTTCTGAATCTTGTCCCTGTTTCCTTTTACACTTTGCAGCCAACATGAAGTGGTGTACTCACAATCTTTTGTCTTTTCTGCTTATATGGGGTACCTGAGGGACTAATTGGCAGCCAACATGCTTTGGCAAAAATATTGAAAGCTTATCTCTGGTCTCTTTTGAGGATAAAAGATAACTAAAGTCTTGCTTTCAAAGGAAATAAAGTGTCTACTTAAAGATGTAAAGGACTTGTTTAAACCTCTGTGGAGCAAGGGTGACAGAGGCCCAAGGCCCAAGACTGTCACATGTATTTTATTCTCTATATTTTTCCTGTACCTGTTGTCAGGAGAGAAACAATGGAGAACCTGCCATTCCCTTCCTCCTTCTTTCCAGGGGACCCTCTGACTGTATGTTTGAACATATCACCTGACCAGAACCTGTCCTTCAAGCCAAGATTGATTAAACACTGTAAGTTAATCAAATGACAGACATCAGCAAGAGCATAAAGCAAGATTTGTCCTAGTCACAATGCCTTGCCCCAAGGCTTATAAAGATACAACAGCAACAAATTACAGCATAGAGCAACTTATGAGGAAACTCATGACTGCTAATAAAGTTTGTTGACAAAACTTGATTATTACTCTCTATGGAGACAGACTGAGAAAGTTGAGGCTGTTCAGCCTAGAAAAAAGCAGGCTCCAGGGAGACCTCAACAGAGCACCTTCCAGTACTTAAAGGAAGTACAAGAAAGCTGGAGAGAGACTCTTCATAAAGGCATGTAATGGTAGGACAAGGGGGAATGGCTTTAAATTGAAAGAGGGCAGATTTAGATTCAGTATTAGGAAGCAGTTCTTTATTGTGAGTACTGTGAGGGGGGTGAGGCACTGGAACAAGTTGCCCAGAGAAATTGTGGACACCCCATCCCTGCAAATAGTCAGGGTCAAGTTGGCCTTCGTTCCAATGGGAGATGTCCCTGTCCATGACATGGCAGGTGGAAAGAGATAATCTCTAGAGTCACTTCCAACCCAAACCATTGTATGATTCTGTTTCTAAGTGCTAACTAAAAGCCCTTGGCTTACTGCTACCCTGAATAATTATCTGTCATTGGGACACTCCAGAAAATGCACTGAATGCATTCTGGTCTCAGAGTGTTTTGGAGTCTCTTGCTCTCATTTAGAGAGACCATGAACTTTGCTAGAGATTTGATTTTCAAAACTTCATGAGGTTCCAGCACGTCAGCATTTTGTTTAGGTACAGATGACAAAAGCATCTGGACTTGCTGAATAATGAACTTCCAGACAGATTCAATTCAGCAAAACTTTTCACAATTAGACTTTTGGGAGTGCTATGGCAGCTGAGTTATAGAAATATAATATACAAGCATTTTTAAAAAATAGATGCACAAATGCACTTTTCCTTAGAAAGGAGCTAACCCCACCAATGAACACCATTTCAGTTTCTTTCCAATGTGGGCAGCTGCTTCAATGCAGGTAAGCTGCTCATAATATACAATTTCACAAGGCAAAGGAAAATGTTAAAACTTAAAACCATTACCTCTTCCAAACTGTCCTTTTAATTGCAATTCTTTATTGAATTATGGCTCTAGGCTTAATACAAAGGGGCTACATAACTAACTAATGGACTACTATTCTACTTGCTAATAGTACTCTGAATCTCACCATTTACTTTGGCTCTGAAAATCAGAATTTGGATAAGAATGCATAGTCCAAATACAGCATTTTCAGAAAATGCTGTCCAAAAAGTTCAGAGCAGCTGTTGGTGGATGCAGTTGGCAAGTGTCCTGCTTCTGTGATAGTAAAAGACCTTTCCCTAAACGCATTTTGATCATTCTAGAAGAACTTTTATTTTTATTTCATGACAGAAAGCCATATGGGCACAAAATTAGAGGGCCTTCATTATAGGGTTACCCCAAGGACCACTTCCAGAAATAATAGAATGGTTAGGCTTGGAAGAGACCTTAAACATCCTCCAGTTAGATACAATAAAATGTTTTCAAAGGATGAGGCAGGTTTATTATTTCGGTCCAAGGCTGAGACTCCACAACAGTAGGAATATAGATGAACTTCGTACAAGAGCAGTTACTAATAAATGCTATGATTCAAAGTTTCAAATTCAATTTTTTCTTGCTATTACCTAAAATAAAGATTGGCCTTGAAGACACACAGTACAGGCAGCTTATCCTAATTCAAATATTAGCTGAGTTCTAAATTTAAGTCTTAGACTTCTAATTACCTGCAGATCATTTACCTAGACACACATAGTGTCTTCCAGAAAGAGGCTGAATGTGTCACTCAAGCCCAAAGATCGCAGAAAGGCTGGAATCAAGTGATAGTGACACACTCCCAGCATTATGTCTTCCTTTCAGTGAATAGTAAAGCAATAATTTCTGACACATTTAAGTGGCACAGCTGCCATTCCAGCCAGAAATTAGGAAAAAAAAAAAAAAAAAAAAGGCAGCTTGATCCAATAAACAAGTTAATGCACAAAGAACTTCAGAGGCCCAGGACTTTCATTGTACTCTGAGCACATTTGCCAAGAAGTGGGATAACATGTAATTGATGCTAAAAAGAAACTTTCTTTTTCTTTCATACTTCTCCTACCAATCATTTATCTCAGGGCTTTTCTCACATTTTCCCAAGTTGAGCTCATCCTTTATTGCAAGGACTTGCCTGGATCTGGTTGATCTCTTGGGTAAGATATAGCATGAGAAAAAGCTTAGGAAGAATTCAACCTTTAACCTTTGGCTTCCAGACTTCTAGGAAGAACAAAGACATCTTTTCACAGGACAGCAGAGTGATCAGCATTGCATCATCAAGCTTTGGATTTCTAGAGGAGATGAATTTACAAGTTTCATTTTATAAAAGAATCTCATTTTCACAGCTTTTTTCTTGCTGTTATGTGCCATCATAAAGGACTGCATGTGTAAACTGGGGAAAGGGGGGCAGTGGAGGTAAGAGAGGAGGGTGACATTCTTGCCAGTGCTTCAGATACCAAAGCTGGAACAGCAGATTTGTGGTTCTTCCCTTTCAGAGAAGTCTGCAGAGCTGAAGCAGGCAAACCAAATCCTTCCCCAATACAAGGTCTCCTGCTGAGACATTTCCACACTTTCTCCTCTTCAGTTTGTGTTACCCTTTACCTAGGATCACCTTGAACCAAAGCCTATCACACGCAAAAAGAGAGCACACATGGGTAGAGCACAGTCTAATTCGACCCAGCCCCTCCCTATAAGGCCATCTTACCATGAAGAAAGAAACCAAAGTATCTTAAAAGTTGAGAGATGCAGCAGGCATCTCAGAAGAGATAGAGGTCTGTTTGTTCAAAAATCAGTTGCTCTGAGATTATGTTTTCCCTTTGTTATTTTTGGTCTAATGTTGCAAAATTTCTTGATCATCAGCTTTCAGTACCCAAACAAATAAAGGTGATGGCAGAGTGCATTTTGGCCAGTCACCTCTTCTTGAGAGGTGCTAATTAGAACATTGATCTTGAGGTTTTTTGATGATGTGATTTGGCAATGCTCCAAACCCTCTTAGCTCTGTCATTCTTGTAGAAGTTGCAGTTTAAAGAGAGAAACAAAACACAAACACCAACCCAAAACCACAAGAAAGCAGCAGTTGCTATTAAAAAAAACCCCATAAAACCAGAAAAAAACCAAGAAAGCACCTTTCACTGAGGTGTCCAAGTATATTCTGTAAAAGAAATTATATGAAGTTTGGTCAAAATGAGCCTGCTCTCATACATAATAAACATCTGAAGTGGCAAGTTTGAATGATAGAAAAGTATTAACTGACTTTCCCCCCCCCCACC
>VZRL01000403.1:1793704-1852609 GCA_013397895.1 Origma solitaria | reverse complement strand
CTTGTCATGTCTCAGCTTTAAACTAAAAGAAATTGAAGCATTTACACAGTGAAACAAAAACCTTCATCTGCCTCATGCACATAGGACAACTCCCTGGCTTTGGAGAGTGCAGCTGCAAAATGAACCACACACAGAGCAGGTGACATTTCTCAAGGCATGGCTAATTTCACTCTTTGTAGTCGTAATGAGCAACTCGACTCTTCCCATGCCAGCTGACACACAGGGCTTGTGACACTTACCTGTCCCAATTTTTGGACCTCCACATAAAAGAATGGATAATAAAAGAAGGCAGCAGGCGCAGTCAGGCCACCCTGTTTCAAAATTATCGCTGGTTGCTTCCACTGGCAGTAGAAAATGTGCTAGTTGCACTAATGACATTAAAAAGAGATTAAAAATAATTAAGGAAGTGCAGTGTGTTGTGCCAAAAGAGGTCAGTAAGGTAACATGCTGTCATAAGGCATCATGAAAATGCCAACTACTCGAAGTACATAAGAAATAAAGGTAACTCTGAAACATGTACCACTAATCCGAATTCCTGACACAGACATCAGTAAATACTTTCCAAATTTTATTCTTTGTCCATGTGCCAGTGCAGGAAAAAAAAAATGGATAGGGATTGTTTAATTTTAGTGTAAATTGGATATTTTAATGGTCCTAATATTGGAATCAAAGAATACCAAAATACATTGAAACACATGGAAGAAAGTAGGTGCTTCAGCTTACAGTGCCCACAAGAACATTTAGTAAATTAATTTTTTTTTCCCCTTAGGTAAGATAATTTAATTTTTTTATGAGGAAATTTTTTGTAGGGATTTTTAATTCTAGCCATTGATGTGACACTCTTTCTTAGTAGGTTTCAATTCAAAGCAAAACCATTCCAAAGATACCTGTCTGGGGAAATGCAAAGATAAGTTTGACGCTTAATAATAGATAGTAGAATTTAAAACCATTCCTTCTACATTTCTGCAAGTACCCTAATGACCAGAAAAATTAGCTATTTTTGGGTAAGAAAACTGAAGCTGAAGAGCAGAAGCAGACACACTACTGGAGCAAAAAGACTGACCTGACCTACACTGTCATGCTTTTACTCATGGAATGCCATGGTTTCAGCTGTAATGTTTTAGCAACTGTGATGTGGGTCTGTTAGGATGTTTACAGACTAGCGACAATTGTAACATTATAGAGGGTATTGAGGAAAGTCACGTTTCCCAAATTTTATTTTCTTAGCAAAAGACGACTTACTTGATGGGAAATCAGTTCAAATCAAATATAATTGAATGAGATCTGAGGACTAGGTCATTAAAGCTGTTTGAGAGAAAATCTAAAGTAGACAAAACCTGGTATGCTGAGGGTAACAAAAATCAACCAGCAATCAACTCAGCTAAAACTTCATTGGCAAGATCACCAAGCATTTGAGGAAAAATATAAGTAATGAAGATCAATAATTCTCAAAACCCCTAACTTCAAGCAAAGACCTTCTGCCCCAATTTCAGCTGTACAAATCAGAGATTTGCCTCAATAGTCATTCCTTAACCTTATTTTATTTCTCTATTGCTAAATGTGGGTATCATCACAAGCTGGGGAAGTAGTTAGCACATACCACTCCATCCCAAATCCAAGCTCAGGGATGTAATTAATGTAAAAATGTAATTAACTATGCCAAGCATGCACTCCTGAGGGGGGAAGAAAGTATCTGAGAAGGTAGGCCTAGAATCTTAGAAAATATGAGTTCCTTGAACAGGATGCTCAAAGGCAAGTACCAGAACCCTGCATATCATTAGTGGCTCCTACTTTTTCTCCTCCTTGTTTAAGTTTTGCCCAGGTGTTCAGAGACTACACCATCAAAAGATAATCTCCTCAGAATTCACATTGTAAGAGCAAAACAGAGTGACTATTTTCTGAGGTGGTTCTTCAAAGGCTAATCTTAGTCAAACACCAAAAACCTATTTTTGTCTCTTCAAGCCATGCAGTACAAGAAGATTTGGTATGTGGATCCTGTCAAAGCTATTCTTGGCGTGAAAAATGAATTAACTTCATCTGCAACCTTTCCATGGTTTAGCTTACTTCTTTGCACCAGGTCAGGTTTAAATTGGAACTTCTTGCAGACCAGCTTCAAAAAGAAAACTACCATAAGAAAAGCCGAATTGCTATCTTAGGGCAAACAGCGAATGTTAAATAGCATTGGAAACAAATACATGGTGCTATGACATCTGTTCTGATTCAAGGTCATCACCTGACTGCTTTGTGTACCACAGACCTCATGGAAACAGGATACAGCAATCACTGTAAAGCAGGGAGTCCATATTGGGGTTGAAAAGGAGAAAGTAAGCAAACATCTTCTGGCATTTATTGTTCTTTACGCGGAAAGGAAGAGGCCTGACATCTCACAGCTTTTGTACACAACAGCCATTCTCAGTGTTACGCCCTTGGAAGGAGAAAGAATTTGGGCCCTACCTAACAGGAGCTCTGTTTATTTTATATTAGAAATAATTAACTTAAAAGCACTTTTCTATAGAGGAGCAGCTGTCTCTCATCTTGAACACCTCTGTCAGAGGGACCAGGCAGAAGTAACTGGTGACCAGGGACATGACCTGTGATACATCTTGACGTAGTTGTGCCTTACCAATGGAATAATTGTGCATGGAATTCACTGGATAAATGCCCATTTCATGTGTGTACCAAAAGGAAACCTAGCTCTTCTGACTATACTGGAAGTGGTATTTTCCCAAACATGGCTCTCCAGCCAAGCTGAGTCTTTAGAAAAGCACATATCCAAAAAGAGAAGAGGTGGAGAAAAATCCAGTATTTTCTCTCTATCACCCCACAGCGATGGTGCATCCCAGAGTGGCTCAGTGTAAGGCAGGGTACCAAGATTTGAGCTTTGGGAATCCCACTGCACCAGTCAGCACAACGTCACCAAATCTCTCAGCTAGGGATGCAGTGTGGTACCTTAGGGAGAATATACCAGCGAACCCACATATCCAACCTCAGCTCTCTCTGGTAACAACTGTGAGCTTGTCACTGCTATTTTTCTGACTCAGAAGGTTTCACAATGATGTGAAATACTGACATCAAAATAAACTTCCTTGAAAAGCCCTAAAGATTAGAAAGGAACAGATTCTCCATTCCATTTAGGAGAACTGGAGGGTAGAAAATATATATCTGCTCAAGTGAGCATTTGGCATGCCTATCCCTTTGTTTCCTTGGTTAGGATAATGGGCAACAGAAGAAATAAAACCCTTGCCTGACTTCCTGACGGGTTTTGTGATAGCAACATACTTCTAATTCTCAAATGGTGACAAAAACTCTGAGATAGCTGGGTATCATTTCCAACTCAAACACCTCCCTAAATTCCAAGGAGTTTTACCAAAAAATGTAAAAAATACTGCAGCTGTGGAAACCTGAGTGCCAGCACTTCTACCCTTGCAGTAGGACAATTGTTTCTTAAAGTAAAACTAATTGCAGACAAGTGACAAATATTACTAGAAGCCAAGTTCATCCCACAGATAGGAAATTACATTAAATTTCCCATAAAAGGCTCATCAGGAGCTCCTGTCTTGTCCAGCCCAGCTCCTTCACAGCTGGCTTGTGTGTCCTTGTAACACGGTGCTGCACAGGCCACGTTCATGCTGCTGCTGAGTTCTGCTTGAAAGAGCAAAAGTTTGCTTTAAATAGTGACAGAAAAGGGTAAAACAATCCTGGGGTTTTTGTGGTTTTCTAGCTACATGCTTGTTTTTGTTCCACAGCACTGTACCTCATGTTATTCTGACGCAACAGATTTGCTGTAAAGTGCCAGTAGGTGTTCATAGCAATTAAGTAACAAGTTAGATGTACAGATCATTACAATTAGCATGAGCTGTTGCTTTGCCCACCCAGTGCACATTACCAGCTGGGTCAGACGTGCGAAAGTTATTAATTGGAAGTTCATTGGAAGAAAGTATGAACCTTTGCAGTTAAAAATATCAACCCATCTATGTTTCAATAACTTAAAGAAAACGTAATTAGAAAAAAGGAACCATGAATGTCTCGAGAAAAAAAAAAAAAAAGCCAGGAGGTGCCACAGGAAAGAAATATTTAAGCAAAGCTCAACTAGAAAAGTGCTCATAAAAATGACACAGCATATCCAGTAAAACTCCAGGCAGAGATCTCTTGGCCATTTCCCAAAGTCTTATATTTTCTTATCAGGGTTATCAAACATATCTAACAACTAATGAGAAAGTTCAGAGCCACAACAGCAGCAAGTTGTGTTGCATCAACTGCAACCTGCAGTGCTACCTATCGATTCCTTTGGAGGGACAAAAATTCCTAAAACTCTGGATGTGCATCGCCCTCTGGTGGCAGTCACCTGCTGCCACACTTGGCTTGATCAAGGCTTGGTGCTGCGGTGGGGGCAAAGCCTTACAGCCAGGAAATCCTGTCAAAAACACAAACGTGAAGCCCAAAGAGCCAGTCATTGCACACCAGCTTCAACAAGAAACCGGAGACAAATCAGAGCTGCAAAACGATGAAAAAATCCAGTTCATCCATCTACCCATCCCGAGCTTTTCTATAATGTGTACTGAAAAACTAAGTTGGAACACAGTGCATTTAGTCTGCTTAGTCTCTCTCAACTTTTCCTGAAAAATTAGGTTTAAGAAATTCTGGAAAATAAAGTTCTTATTAATCAGGCCATCTGGCTTCCTTGAAGTGTGAGATTTTTAGTTTCAATTCAGTTCAATTGAAATTTTCACTGCATTCAATCAAATCACGTAGGAAAATAAGAACATTATGCCTAAAATTTAAATTATAAAACTAATATTTATTTGATCCTCCAGAAAAGGTTTTCATAGAAATCAGTATGTCTTCATTTCCACATTTTTGACAGAGCAGCTTTCCCCATGGGCATACAGAGAGTGAGTGTTCCTGATACTAACTCACATATTATGCATTTCCAGATTGATACCCTGAGAGTAAAAAAAAGCCAAAACCAAAAACCAAAAAACAAACAAACAAACAAACCTGAAAAAAAACCCCAAAAAAATCAAACCAAAGAAGAACGACAACTAAAAAACTTAAATTCACTCCAATTTAGCATGGAAAAAATGAAACATAAAAGACAAACACTAGACTGAAAAAAGTTGAAAACCAAACTCATTTTCCTAGGATGTTCTTGTAGCACACAGAGTTTGCCAGGTACCCTTACCTAAGTCTCATTGTACCTTGACAAGACATGTCTTCAATTAATTGATAAAAGCAGGCTGCTTACAAAATCTCAAATACTTGAATCCACTTCAGTCTGAAGAGGCAAGTGAAAAACTTCCCATAAGGTTAGTGCTTCCCTAACTGCATTTCTGACTGCCTCTCCTGCAGATGTCCAGAGGGTTACAGCAGTTGCCAGTGCCTCTGCCCATTTGTGTTGTCCAATCATTATACCCTTCATTTAGAGCCAAAAAAGCCACTATAACAATGTACCAGCAAGGAATAAGATTATTCCAATAAGTTAAATAACTATGGTACTCCTATAGGGCATGATATCCCCCCCAAAATGTAAGTAATATGAGAAAAAAGGGTTTTCAACTGCGATCTCCAAAGCTGGATAGAAAATTTAAGTCTGCTGACTTGCTCATGAGGCTGCACTGCTTTGAAGGGATCTTTGGTGAGATTACACAATAGTCGGCAGTATTAAGTAACGCACATCCATATGAGCACAGAGAATGTTTGAAGGTTTGGGATGTAGCAATTTAAATAAGCTGATCATTATAGAAATGTCATAAACACCTCCATGATTACATGCTGTTGTTACTCAAATCCCATGAGCCTTTCCATTGCATTTTGAAGCTACCATTAGCTTCTGCGGCCAAAAACTACAGAAACAAAAATTATTATTTCCATTCCTCAGATATGAACTACAATACTATCTATTTTTATATAAGTTTTGCTGAAAGAGACATATTCATACATTACCATAAATCAATGAACTTGAGAGCTTAGGAGCACTTTAGCACTTCATTTGTAGTTTGGACTGCTCTTCTTTTGTGTTCCCCAGCAGCACATCATTTGTGTCAATGCCCCAGTAGGATTTAGAATCTTCCCAGCTTTAGCGTGCTGCTTTGACTTTCTGACCTTCAGTTTTTAAATGCAAAGTCACTGGCAAGATATCTCAACTACACTCACTCCAAAGCTTGTGGGGATTACCTTCAGTCAATGCTGTAGAGCTCTGCAGGAGTGATCAAAGTTTAATCTGTTTCTAATTAAAAGCTGATCTGCTTGACCCTGTGCTCTAAAAATATCAAGCTGTTTATATAAACTGGTTTTTCTCCTTTTTTTTTTTTTTTAAACCCCCATGATTTCATAACACAGCCAATAAAAGAACACAAGGCATTAGAAACAGTTGTTTTTAAACTGGTACAGGATGTTATGCTTCAGAATAATCAACAAAAGAAGTTTCAAGAACAACTAGAAGTGCTAGAAGTGAAAAGAATGAAGAGGCAAATTAGGAAGAGAACTCACATTAGATAAATATGACCATTTTCTCACTACAGAGCAAAGAAAATTACAAAACAGCAATGGAGATATTATAAACAATTACTGTTTGTGTGATGTACTTAACCTAAGAGATTTTATGGTTGGATTAAGCAAAAACAAAGATTAAAAAAACCTATATGTTACACACAAGGGAGACCATGTAAGTAAATGGCACTGTTGTTAGGTTTTATTATGTAGCATTTTCTAGCTAATATTAGGCAACAGCCGCCTGAAATTCAGGTCTATGAAGTACTTGAGAACTAAGATTCAGCACTTCAGTTGATTTCTCTGAAATACCCTTCTCTCTTATTTTTTTTCCCAATTAGTTTTTTTTTCCCCTTTTTTCTATTCAGCTGAAACAAGCAGGCCTTTTAGATTATTTTATATTTTTCAACCAAAAAACCCAAAAACCAACCAACAAAAAAACCCAAACAACAACCTAGCTTGTTTTTAAAGTAATATTTTGTTTTTCATAAAAGATTGAGATTTTCTCACCTCTAAATGATGGCTGTGGTATAGAACAAAAACCTAAATTTTTCCAGAATATCCTATTCTTAAGACCTTTCTCAAACACAACTTATAGTTTTCCAGACATTTTGTGGGGCTTTCTCTGTGGGCTATGATACATAAACTCCAGAAGCCCATATATTAAGATTAAAAATCTCACTATCAGGTGCTGAGCACCCTATATGACTCTGTATTTTCCTTTTTAATCTTCTTATAATTGCATGGTCTTTTTCCAAACTCTGCATTCAGTATCAGAAGCTCTGTGATAACAAAACTCCTCTTGACCCACATTCAGTACAGCACAGAAGACAACAGACACATATTTAAGAGACTTGTCATAGCAAGAATTAGGGTTTTCATCTGAAAGCTCTTTATAACTAAAGGCAACAGGGCTCAAGTTTGTAAGCATTTTTATATCTTTCTGGCAGAAATTGGATGACGTAAAGCCATTAATTAATTTAATAAGGATGTGCACAGTACACAGATGAAAACATTTATCAGCACCATTCTTGGGACACGCAAGTGATACAAGGACATGATTTAAACGTAGAATTCCAGTTTAGGCTTGAAGGTGGACCTTACATTATATTAACAAAATACAATTTCCTTTGTCAAAGACAATGGTACCATTCACCTGGAAAAACTGCAAAAGATTTCATAGATTATTTCCTTTACCTACATCTTTATCTTTCCATCAGTGTAGATTACTTCTACGAGACTTTGAAAGTATAATTGTGGGCACCCTGACTGTCTAGTGAAACTTTCACTTCTCAGTCATAGCATTTTCTTGCACTTAGCCACATTAGTGTGTTTTCAGCTTATGCTGCTGTAGTGCACTGTATTTGAAGCTATGACTGATGATGACAAAGAAAACATGATTTTAAATGCATGAGCTATTGACTCATTTGTTAAACAATCTACCAGCAAACAAACTTGCTTCAGTGCTTCATAATTTGTATTGACTGGTGTTTGCTGCTCAGAAAGAGCTTAGGATCTTGGTCATCTCAGCCAGAGCCAATTGTCCTAATTAATAGCATTCACTTTAGGTGCATTTAAGCAAAGATTGACTGTTGCCTTGTCCAGCCATCTGAGAACGCCCACAGATTTGAAGCAATATAATTTTAACTGTCAAAAACTCCCTTCTTCATGTTGTAGATGTCACTCAGTAAACCATATAATACTATCCAGCTTTCCCATTTTGCAGGAAACAAAAACCTTTCTGTTTGAGGAGGGAACATGACCTTAAATAAATATTTTCTCCATCACCAAAAGCTAAGTTGTTAATATAATGTAAATAACAAGTAATGTGTAAGGTATTTCTATTTATATGTTAAAGCTAGGGTTTTTTGTATATATACTGTGTTGCTACAAGAGATTGTTCAGGTAAGGGTTGGTGTGTGTTTGCATATATACCCTAAAATTCCTGAAGTCTTTTATCGCCCAGAGGAATGTGAGGTTTGTAAGATTTACATTAGAAATGAAAAGGAGGTGAAGTTGAGAAGAAGTGATGGTGAATTGCCTGACAATAATGGGGTTTATCTCTTTTCACAACATGCACTTATATTCTGTTTTGATCCATCTTCTTGCTAGTATACAATAAGATAAGCATTGAATGTCATTGCAGTCCTCTTACAGAAGTAAAATCTGTATGAATAATGAATGCTAACTTGAAAGCAGATACTGCTAGTGATCATCCTAATTATGTATGTGTCATATTCTAAAATGATACAGCAATTCTCAAATATTCGCATTTGAAGGAAGGAAACACTGTATTGCAGAAAATACGGGGAATATTTTGTTAGTCATGAATCACAGAATGACCTGAGTTGCAAGGGATCTTAATGATCACCTAGTTCCAACCCTCTGCCCTGGACAGGGATTCCACCAGACCTGGTTGCTCAGAGCTCCATCCAACCTGGCTTTGAACACTTCTGTGGGTGGGGCATCCAAAGCTTTTTAGGGCGACCTGTTCCAGTGCCTCACCATCCTCACAGTGAAGAATTTCTTCCATATAACTTATCTAAATCTCCTCTCATTTTGAATCCATTCCCCCTTGTCTTGTCACTACAAGCTCTTGTAAAAAATCCCTCCATGTCTTTCCTTCAGGCTCTTTTAAGGTACTGGAAGGCTGCAATTAGGTCATACCTAATCTTTCTCATGCAACCTCAGATAAATGCATCTTTAGCTAGTTGAGTTATTCAGTGACAGCATTGCATGTTGTAACCTGAGGAGAGAAGATATCAAATGAAATTGGTTAAGTACAGCCTGGGTTTAAGCAGGAAAAATTCCAGTGATTATTTCTGGTTTTATACTTCGTTAATTCCATCACTTGCTATCTATTTACAGTCTTTCTCAAAGCAGTACTTTCAAGCAATTTCCTTTAGAGAGCGGTGCAAATCAGGATCATATTTCCTGGGCTATGTTTTGTTAAAATAGACATCTTCATTTTTACCCTACATTTGTGCCCAGGTGTTATAGAAAAATGTGCACCAACAATATTGACTTCTTAATTATTAGTGTCTAATATGCTGGCATTTCCTTGGTTTCATCCCCAGAGAAAATACAGCCTCCCAATTTGAAAGCAAAGATTTTCAATGGGGAAATAGAAAAAGAAGTCACTTGGGAAACTCCTGAGATGACATGAACAGTCTGACAGGAAAAAGTTTGAGCCAAAAGTGCTACAGAACTGTCTTTACTGGAAGAGCTGCATACATATAAAGATGTTTTGAACTCCTGAAAAAGAGACACAATTATGAGCTTTCATTTGGGGAGATTTTTACCTACAACTGGATAAGGACCTAGCTTTTGGGGTACATACTCATGGATTGACCAGGCCGTGAACAGACATTTGAGGGGTACAGGTAATTCACAGTTGCTGTGGATCATACTAGTATAGATATTGTCAAGGGCCCCAAGCTCTTGCTGTTAGATAACTGAGCTCATCCCCAAAAATAGTTGTGTTAGATAAATGACATTGGGGCAGGGGGCAAGTTAGCAATGAGAGATGGGATCAATCAAATTTCTCTATGAAGGCTTTCTCCAATATGCTTATTCATGAAGATTTAGGCAGAGGGCACTGATGCTTTGCTTGCAAGGTCAAAAGTTCTGTCTTACTACTCTAGTAGTGGAGAAAAGCTTTCACTGCTGCTAAGTAAACTGACTTTCCCTAAAAGCAGTGTTTGCACAACAATCCCCACCTTTGTAGAATTAATAGAGTTGAAAATGTAGATACAATTATGGAAATACATACTTCCCTCTTTGCTCCATGCTCTGTTTGGTCATCACTTGTAGTTCTCCCATTTGGTTTATTACTCCAAATATCCAATCACTACAAATAGCAATAGCAGCAGTGACCTCCATCATAAAATCTAGAGTCTATTAAAAGGGGGAAAACTTTAACAGGAAGAGTTTCCCACTTGGAACAACTTAACACTGTATAAAATACACTATAATAAGTCTTGTGCCAGCAGATTTGGCATTGTTTTTGGAACATAAGGGACAGCTGGCACCTCAGTATAAAACAAGCCATAGCAGCATCTGTTGTCCAAAGCAAATACTGCACTGTGTGTTTTAAAGAAGAAAAATAAGAAAAGGGAGTGAAATATTCTGGGAAAAGCCTCAACAATGTCTCTTTTATTCACGCCTCTATCTCAGAAGCTGATATGAATTTCTAAGTAGATATAACTACTCTCTCTTATTGTAATCAAAGTGCCACCAAAATTCCTTCTGGGGTTAGCTTTGGCCGGTGGTGGATCTCTCTGGGAGCCGGTTGGCCCTGGCTCTGTCCAACATGGGAGCAGCGCGGGGTGTCTTCTCACAGAATCCATCCCTGCAGTCCCCCAGATACCAAAGCCTTGCTGCAGAAACAAAATCCAGTCTCCTCTGCCATTTCATGGAAATACAAAATGTGTAAGATTGGAAGGAACCACTGAAGGTCAGCTAGTGCAACCTCCTTGCTCAACCAGGGTTCCTAACAGCATATTATACAGGATTGTGTCCAAAGAGCTTTTGGACATCTCCAGAGACAGAGACTCCACAACATTCCTTGGCAATCTGTTCCAGTGCTCGATCACCTGTACAGTAAAGAAATTCTTACTCATGTTCAGGTGGAACCTCCCGTCCATCCGTTTCTTCCTATCGACTTTCACCCTACCACTTGTCACTACTGAACAGAGCCTGGCTCCATCCTCTTGACACATTCCCTTCAGATACTTAGATACATCAATAAGGTCCTCCCTGAGTCTCCTCCATGCTAAACAGTCCCAGTTCCCTCAGCCTTTAGCTGTGAGAAAAGGAGAAAGAAGAAGAGCCCAGCAGCAAATGGTTTCTCTAGCCTGAAACATCTCTGACCTTGGAGATGTTATCTAACAAGCCCCTGAGCACTTTTACTGCTTTTCCTTGTTTTATTGTACTTAAAATTGTTTACTGTCCAATTTTGAAAAGAACTCCTAATGAAGCAGGTGTAGGGGGGAACCTTAGTGCTGAAGGCCAGCTCTTCCTGGCAGAACTTCAGTCTCTTCCTTTTCCAGAGGAACAGCTCTCTCTGACTTCCTTTCCTCATCCGTTGTTGTTTCTCATGGACTGCCATGTAGGGTCTGGCTGGATCTACAGTGACTCCTTGGCTTGGGAGCTGTTATGAATTTCTAAGTAGATGCCACTACACTGTCCCATTTCGGTGACATTACAGACCATTGATCATAACTGCTGTTTACAGAGTTTCCACTGAAATAAGTATGCATCGATGTTTTTAGGGATGATGTGCTGCATGCCTGTCTTGCATCATCTTCTGCAGTGGGCAGTCAACAACAGCCTGAGAGAACACTGAGATGCATGAGAGTGCTGGACATGGACTTCAGTATCTTCTTCCTGGGCTCAGTTAATAAAACTTCTGTTAAATCATAGAACCTTTATGCTGAAATAGCTATAATTGTGTTCCAGACTCTCTTTTTAGCATACACCCAACTGGTTACACTGGACTGGTGGAGAAGGAAAACAAGTAGTTCTCCTAGGATTCTTCTTTTGTAGTGTCTGCAAGATTGGCAGAAATATACTCTGAGAACAGTTGTTGGAACATTTAAAAAGGCTGAATGATCTGATTTGTTTTTATGGTCATCAATACTACATGACTAAGATATTCTACTTGCTTTGATAAAGCAAAACTATTGATTGAAGACTCAAAAATGCCATATTTGTTTATCTCTGAGACAGCAGTTAGAAAATGAGACTTCTTGCATTCACTCCTTATGTTGGCCAGACAATTTCTTTTCAAGATATGCCTCTGAGGAAATTGTAGTTCAGCCATACTTGACAGGAAAACTTGTTTTGGCAGAATTTTGGTTTACTTTGCGGTTAAAGTTCCAGGCGACTTTGAAAATGTCAAGCTGTTATCCCAATGCCAGTACCAACATGACCTATTTATTTTTACTAATATCATAAATATTAATAGGATTTTTCAATAGAACATTTTTTTCCATTCAGGAATTTCAAAAGCTTTAAAATGGTTTAAAATGCTCTTTCTTTCTGACAGTTAAAGGATTTTAAACACAGAATTTTGTACCCTTGATTGTTCAAAGGCTAATTTCATTGCTTATTTGCAGAGTTTATTTCTATGTATTTCTTGAGTAACCTTATGAATACATGGAACTAACTAATATCCATACTGTGGTACTTAAATAATTTAATCTAGGGCTGCCTAGTGAGGTAGACAAGTCTGGATTACTATGGATCACTACTGGATTCTGACTGTCTCTTCAACAGGAAATTATTTACCCATTTTGAGTAGCACTGGATTTGAAACCAAGAGATAAACAAAAGATTTCTCTGCAATAGAGATTAAAGACAGAATTCTGAAACCACTGGGTGTCACTGCTTGACTGTCTTTTGGTGTTATAAATATTTACAGAGGTCTGAGGGACTAAAGATAATCTGCAACAGCTCTGAGTAGCTGCAGTATTTTCACTGGGAAAATACTTAATTGTTGTTCAAGAAACAGCATTTGTTATTAGTATCACAAGTTCCAAAAAACCTTTTTACTTTGCTTGGAAATGGTATTTTTGAAATATCTAATTTGTTTAGGCTGGCTTATTTTTCTGGCAGCTTATAAAATATAAAATGTTATTTTGTAATAAGTCATCAGCAGAGTTTTTGAATACAGTGACACTGAGACAGGAGAAAAAAAGGAAGTTTATATTAACTGAAATAATTTGCCCTCTCTTAATGTTTTTAACCCTCTTCAGATTATCATCTTTTTAGGGCACAAATATTTTGAAAAAGGGATAGGAGTTTTGAACAAAAACAAATGAAAATAGAAAAACCTTAAAGATATGTGGTATTGTTGTTTCCATTTATGGACTCCGATTCTTTTTAGGCATAATTCGAACACTTGCCAGAGAATGGGGGCTCATCCTGCAACCTGAAAACAAATTCTGCAGTTACAGTTATAGTTTGGACTTATGTGCTATCACTGACTGTAGTTATAGTTTCTCCCAGTCAATGGACTTATTGTGTATAATATACAGGACAGAAAAGACATAATAATAAAAAAGTTAATTGTCAATTTAAAGGGCTATGCATCAATGCAATATAACAGCATCGCTTCATGATTTCAGGATATTTAAAGTCCCTGATGATGTCAAAGGTATAATTAAGGAAAAAAATCAGCAACACTCCTACTGCCCCGCCCACCACCCCAATTTCTTGTTGCCCTATAAATTTCTTTTTAATTTTTTTTTTTTTTTAAGATTTTGGGACAAAGTTTAAGTGGAATGAAATTAGATTTTAAAATCTTGAAATCCTGCTCAAAGGAAAGGACATTCTTTTCATATTTATAATCTTTCTAAAATTCCAGTTAATACACAAGCAGCAGCCTGTGTCTCATTATTGAAGGTTTGGAGCTAGCAGTATTTTAACTAGATCCAGTTTTTCTCTTAATGGTCTGCATGAGTGGCAAAAAAGCCCATTCAGTTACTGGAACACCACAGTGCAGCACTGTTGCTCATTTTTAAAATTGGACAATGAGTTTTCTGCCCTTTTTTTGTCCTATATTGCGAAGTACCTTCATTCACAACTAAAGATAGCATATTACTCCATACTCTAACAGTAAGACCAATTGCTCCAGAAAAATCAGCTGTGATTTCTCTGGGCTCCTTTCATTTAATTTCATTTTCCTCTTGTACTCATCACTTATTTCAGTATTCTGCACTGCTGCTCTGCTGAGAAAGTTGCAGTCCCTCCTTAACTCACAAAGCCCCAATAACCTCCATAGCTATCAGTACTCAAATCAAAACCCCATAAAGCTAACAGAGTATTTCTGTGCCTCTCATAGAGGGTACAGATGTCTCTTCCAGAAGACTTCTATACCAGCTCATTCACAGACTCTCAAACAGAAGAGGAATAAGCTTCTACTTGGATAGCAAATAATTGACAGGGAACAGCTGTTGTGCCCCTTCTGTTAGATTCTGCCCTAGACAGGCATACTCATGGATATTTGCACCTGGATGACTGGAAAGGAAGAATCAGGAAAATCAGTGTACAATATAACAAGACTCAAATATTATTTGGAATATAAATTGCTTTTATAAATTGAACTTGAAGCCCAAATATAACCAAGCTCAACTGTGCAGAACCTAACCTAAATTTTCTCCAAAGATAATCTGGATCTGGTAATCTGATAAAAATCAAAATTTCAGCTGTATCTGGGCTAGTGTTACTGTGGGTGTATGCCTTGCAATGGAAGTAAGAAACTATTCCAACAGGAAGTAACAGAAACTGGTAAGATGTAGTGTTTGTATGGACAACAAATATGGAGTAAGCCTCTGAGCTCCAGCTCATAAACTAGGGAGCAGATAAAGGGTTGAGGTTCGCAGAAAGCATATGATCAATTGAATTTTTAGCAAACCACAGAATCTGTTGATATGACAGAAATATCTCCAAAACAAGCAAAAGGGAAAGTGCCTAGATTTATATGGTGAAATAAGAGAGAGAGAACACCCGAGAAAGGAAATTACCCACAATAACTATAGGCTGAGATTATGTATTCAGTAGGAATATATTTGAATGTATTGGGGACTGAAAATCCTAAACCTTCAAATTGGGTTCCCTTCACAAATCCTTGCAAATACAATAAATGTAGTTGAGGTTATATCACAAATGAATTAGAAGAACATCTCTTAAGACCAACAGATCCAGCATCATAAAGCTGTAGCTATAGTGCAAACATACTTGAAATTACTCTTGCAAGTCTTAGAGCATCAATAAATACAGTAAACATAAGTAAAGAGAGGATACATTCTTAGAATATATTATGGATGACTGCTTCACTTTGGTTCTGAAAATCTATGGTTTTCCAAATGTCTTCAGTATACAGTTTTTAAAGGATATTTCCTTTAAAGGGTTTATCAAAGACAGGGAAGCCAACACTTTATTTTACAAAGGAAGTTTAAAGTTTTCAGCAGTTTTTCCTTGCAAATACAAAGAATTCAAGAACACAGAGATTTCTTGAAAAACATTTACTAAAAACCAATTCACCTTAAATGCTTCCATTTCAGGCTTTTTGACACTAACATGTATTTAAGGAACACTGTTTGAAACAACAGATACCACAAAGAGCCAGAGGACACTGCATGAAGCAGAATAGAAGTTATAGTGAACATAGTCTTGGTGGAAAAAAACTGCCAGTCAAAGAATTCACTACAATCTCAGTAATATTTAAGATTAATTATTATAATCTGTATGTTTATCTAGTTACACTACATATGGTCTTGCTTCTTTATATTGTTAAATTAATAAAAAGAACCCCTTGAGCTACCACTTTTATGTTCCCTTTTTAGATTTTGCTGTTCCACTCCCTGGGTTTTCCCACATGCATCTGATATTTGACCACTTGAATTTGTTAGTGTGGGACAATTTACCAACTCATAAAATATTTTCATATGTGTTTGCTTAGTTTTTTTTCTTAAAATCCTTTCTTGAACTGTGAACTCCAAAACCAGATACAAGATTTCTGCCACAGTCACAATGAAGTCTCCTATAATTGATAGTGGAACCTTTCCTCTCCTTTTCTGTGCTCCTCTGATCTTTCAAGGAAAAGATTCACTTCATTTCCCTATTATCACATTCATCCTCAATGATTACTTAAAGGCTTGGATATATCAGATTTGAAGAATCCCCAGGCACTTCAATGCTGATGAAATTGCTTTTCTGAAAGGAAAAATACTTTGGCATAACCCCATAAAATACTTGGCCAGCTTTTAAAGTAATTTTAAAAAATAAAAGTCATTGATTAAAATACAAACAATTGCCTATGTTTACAAAATTTATGTAATTGCTTGAGATATTCAAACAGCATGACACCCCTTATCAATAAAAATTAATTTCAGAACCACAGGTTCATGAAGGGTCATTCAAAGACAGAACCATTTCACGTCGTTTTTTTCTTTTTAATGAATGAATAAAAGGAAAAAAAGGAAGTTAAATACTGGCCAATTCAAAATAGGAAAGAAGCACGCATAAATAGCAAGAAAGTATAGCCATTGGAACAAAATGCAGAAAGAATTGAAGACTCGAAGATTTGCTGTAGCCCAACAAAAAGCACACTGCTCCTCATCCATTCTTCTTGATGCTTCAATGAGAGCATTACCTCACCCCAGGTAAAGATGGCTCAGCATCAGTGGGAACATAATGAAGTGGGAATTACTGCTAGCAACAGCGATTTTTCCAGCTGGGTTTCAAAAAAGAATGTATTTTGTAAAGCTTATTTAGAATTAGTATAATTTCTTTTAAAAACTCTCTAGTTTACTTCATGTTTTGAAACAAAGTAGAAATCTTTCCCTCTCTCTTTAATTTTTTTAAGCCTGATAAGACCCTCTCTTGTCTATTTAACTTTCCCTATTTGAAACAGGGTAAAAAAATCAAAGTCTTCCTGTTTGTAGGGGCTAGTATCAGCACAGCTGTGGTGGTGCCTGAAACCAGGAGGAGCTGTCATTGAAACACAGGATTTGGTGTTTTGACTCAGCACCCCTTCATTTTCCTTGCTGAGCTGGAGACTCTTTCAAGCAGGCATGTTCTTACTCTATTATTAAATTCAGAAATATCAGACAGTGATACTTCATCTGGTACAACAACATATACAAAATGTTGGTACTGCAATATATGTCCCTTTACCTGTCCCTTCAGCTGGGGTCTGCTTTTACAAGCACATAAACAAATACAATCTTACCTCATCCTCTTTTTTACTCTATAAAAATATTTTTGTTCTACATATAAAATTATAAATGTTTTTTCTTCCTCCCTCCCAATTTTATCTGGATCCTAAAAATAAAACGTAATAGTTTTTTACTTTTCCATAGACTCCTGCAATTTCAAAGGTTGCTTTATATTAAACAAAACTTCACTTAGACTTCCCAAATGCATTGTCTTTGGAATTTATGCTAACTGATGTTTATGGATAAGCTGTAGTTCTTTTCTAGTTTTGCACCAAAATAACAGACTAGATTCAGTATTTTTTGGACCACATTTTGGTATTATGCAACCAATTTGAAAAGTGGTAGGTCTGATGTGGTACAATGACTGGCATGAATTTAGATATTATTGGAAGAAGATGATGGTTCTCAGCTCCTAGGCTAAAAGGTTTTTTTTTGTTTATTTTGGTTTTTTTTTAAAATAATAGCCTACACATATGCAAAGGCAATTTTGTTTCAGGAGCATACATGTACATACAACACCCGTTTCTAAGCCTTCTTCTGTAGTGACTTCACTTCTGGCCACGCCGGAGTCAGCCAGCTATAGTCACACAGTGCTCACAGAGGAGATGATGTTAGCTCTCCCTCTTGCTTTTTTGGGGGTTAACCTCCTGTCCCAGCTCGGTCGTGGAGGCTGAGGTGCTCAGTACAGCACATTTTGCTTGAAAATTGATTTCCAAGTCAGCACATGACCCCATGTTTGAATGGGGGAAGAAACAGGCTTTGAAAAATGCACGCTCAGCTAATCATAGTGGAGGTAAGTAAAACCAATTGAATTGTTTGGGGAAGAAAGATTTATGAGGGGAACTTCAGCTGCAGTCTTAATTGGATAAGGGAAATTATTATGGGATTCCAGTGCCAACAGAGCAAGCATGATTGTTCACAAAGTAGCAAATACGAACAGTAGGTGCCTTCCTTCTTATAACATGAAAAGCACCATCCCTGTCTGAATTTAAAATTGGTTGGTTTGCCAGTTCAGACTACTAAATCTTTATTAGCCCATTTTTCCTTTTAAGTTCCATTTCTCTAAGGCATTTCAATACATGCCTGCTTTTAAGCATAGAAGGGCTGCTGTTGAAGGCAATCTGAATTCCAAATTAGCTATGTATATTTTAATACTCTGCCAAACAGGAGGTTTGAATAGCAGCATCAAGAAGCTGGGTATTTTATTCCCTTAACATTGATTAAGCTGAGGTGAGTGTGTCTCAAAGCTGCAGCAGTGGCCGGTCCATTTGTCACACCAACTATTGACTATCTTGTGTTCTTTAGGGATGGCAGCTTGCAATAATATGACATCAGGAAGATTGATTTATTTTATCATTTTTCTGATTTGTGGAAGCCTCAGTCTCTTACATTCAGGGCCAGGATTTGATAAAAGCTCTACCATAGTGGTTCTTAGTATTTATGGTGCAATATATCCAGAAGGGTTACAGTTGCCATCATGTTACCTAATGCATTTTTCCTTTTGACTTTGAAATATATCATCCTGCTTGATATAGATGGAAAGGCCTGACTTGGTAAAGTCTGCTGTATGATGCCATAGTTAATGGCATGTTGATAATTAATTACAGAACTCACTAAGGGAAATACAGTGTTAAGGAAAGGGGAATTCTTGAAGTCTCTGTGCATGGAAGTCCTTCAGTCTTTTCCTTGGGGCAGTTATTTCTGCAGATATAGGATAAGAATGAGTGAACTTTCTCCCACTGCCTCCCTGCCATCCTTTTGCCCATATGTAGCCATGGCCCTTTGTGAGAAGAAGCTTTGTTCTGTCTTTTCCACCTTTAGTCCTTGACCTTTTATTGAGGCTGCAACCAACTGAAGTATGTTTGTGTTGGATTTTTCCCTTGTGAAAGCTGTCTACAAAGCTGGAGACTGAAACCAGCAACTCTTCATATATAACAGAGAACACTACCAAGGGCTTGTAAGCAGGAATGCTTCCAAAGACTCATAGTCAACAGGTTTTTTAAACTCCCTGGATGCCAAGCAGCTTTAAAATAACCTGGCCTTTCTCACACTCTATTTCAGCCCAGGCTAGTAGATAACCTTTTGATCGGCTGAAGTAATGCTGCAAAACACAGCATTCTTCAATGTCTGGGGACAGGAGGGACTCACAGACCCCCAAAAGAAGTCTCTAAATGCTTTGCAAAAATCTCTTCTGTATGGCATGCACACGTCTGTAAAGCATCAGCCTGCGCCTGTGGTCCAGGCTGTAGTGTCTCATTAACATTGCCATGATTATTTTCACAGTGGATACAAATTTTCAGCGGTGGTTGCTTTTAAATTTACTACTATAGAACTTACATGAGACCAAGGGATATGAAAGGCAGTAAGACGTGCTTGGTTTTCTCATTCAGTAGAGAAACAAACTTGGGAATTAGGAATGACACCACTGAATGTGCAACTATGTGGACTCACTGTACTGCCAAAAATCCTGTGGTTCCTGGGAGCAGCTTTGGTGGTCTGCACCATTGTCATGCCTGCTGATACAAGGGACTCAACCTTCACAAAAAATTGTTTTTTCGTTGTCAATGGGGTCTATTTACAGTTCACAACAGCTGGACAGGAATTTAACTTTTGACCATGGAGAAGGTGGAAATGGAAGGCGGCTGTAATTAACATAGCAAAAACAGAATACCTAGCCAGAAAGACCAATCAATAGCATCTTTATGTTCTGTTACAAATATGACCTATGTACCTCTTCCCCAAGAGACATCAAACATATTAAGGTCAGTATTGGATTATTATACTGCATTTCTGCATACTGAAAAGTTCCAAATAACTTTTACCTACGATACTCACACATTTGCAAAAGTCAAATTTCCATCCTTTAGAGTCTGTAATACAATCAACGAATATTTTGTTTATTTCATTAATCTAGATTTTTTAATGGATTTTGTTTAAGGATTTTTTCTCCTCTTATTCATAATTGTCCTGAGTTCCAAATAAATTTTGTCTATTCATAGCAATAAAGATATAAGGATCAGTCCTTATGTTTTATTTTAATGAGCATTCAGATGATGCTCCTTCTGTCTCCTGCAGAAAGCAGAACCCCTCCAGACTTTGCTTCTGAAAAGTGGTGGTTTGAATTTGAATCCTATATACTACCTGCTGTGCTTAGTGCACCTACAAAGTTAATGACTGCTATTTTTGCCCAATTGCTTTTTGCTTGTGTACTGTGTGGAAAGAGCTGCAAAATGATTTTAAATATTTAAAGAAGTGGGAAGACAGCATATTATTTAATAAAATTGCTATGTCTACAAGAATATCTGCATTTTCATTGCAGCTGAAGTCTTGCTGCACTTTGTTCTTAAATTAAAAAAGCTATTAACAGACAAACTTTTACTTGCAAGTAAAAATTAGTAAGTTTTAGGTAAGTTTTTCCCATGCTAATGTTAAAGTAAATGCCCTAGATAGAAAGAGCTCTGAGTAGTATGGAGCGAAGTAGAGAAAGGGTATGTCACAAATGAGGAGAAAAGATTAAAAATAATGTATGAGACAGAAGGAAATGAGAGGGAATAGGAAATGAGTTATATAAGTTGGGGAGTGGTTTTCATAAAATCGGAATGGTTTGGTTTGGAAGGGACCATACAGTTCATCTTCTTCCAACCCTCCTTCCAGGGCAGGGACACCTTCCACTAGACCAGAGCTTCATCCAACTTGACCTTGAACACTTCCAGAGATGGTGCATCCACAACTTCTCTGGACAAGAGTTCCTGTGTCTCATCACCCTCACAGTAAAAAATGTCTTTCTAATACCTAATCTGAGCCCATCCTCTTCCAGTTTAAAGCCATTGTCCCTTGTGCTATCACAGGCCCTTGTAGTTCTCTCCAGCTCTTGTGTAGGCGCCGTTTAGTTACTGGAAAGCTGCAATAAGGACTCCCCAAAGCCTGCCCTTCTCCAGGCTGAACAGCCTCAACTCTCAGCCTGTCTTTATTGGCACTTAGTGAAGCCAATGTTGACTGTCACAAATCTCCTTATTTTCCATATGCCTTAGAATAGTTTTCAGTAACATCTGCTTCATGACCCAGATGGGCACTGAGGTGAGATGGACTGGCCTATAATTTCCTGATTCTTTCTTTCTTTTCCTTTTTTAAAAAATGGAGGGTTGTGTTTCCCCTTTTCCAATCAGTGGGAACTTCTCCAGATTGCCACAACTTTTAAAATATAATGGACAGTGGCTTAGTCACTTCATCCACCATTTCCCTCAGGACTCACAGATGTATTTCATCAGGTCACATGGTCCTGTGCACCTTCAGGTTCCTTAAATATACTTGGAACTGATCTTTTCCTACAGCAGGCATTTCTTCATTCTCTCAGTCCCTGCCTTTGCCTTCTGCACTTGGGTGGTGTGGCTGGAACATTTCCCAGGGAAGACAGACAAAAATGTCAATGAGTACCTCAGCTTTCTCTATATTCTGGGTAACCAGGTCTCCTATTCCCTTCCAGAGAGGACCCACATTTTCCCTAGCCTTCATTTTATCACCAATGTACCTGTAGAATCTTTTCTTGTTTCCCTTGACATGCCTGGCCGTATTCAACTCTATCTTGGCTTTAGCATTCCTAACCTCATCACTGGCTTCCTGGAGAATTTTTCTGTACTCCTACCTGTCCTTGCTTCTTCCATGTGTAGGATTCCTTTTCATATTTGAGTTTGTCCTGGATCTCCTTTTTCATCCACTCAGGCCTCCTGGCGTTGTTGTCTGACTTCCTCTTTGTTGTCATTGTTTCTGAGCTTGGAGATGATCCTTGAATATTAACCCATTTTCTTGGGTCTCTCTTCCCTCCATAGGAAAGGAGGCTTTATTCCATGGTAGTCTACCATGCAGATATCTGTAGAGTCTGCTCTTCTGATGCTGAGGGTAGGAGCTTGCTGAGTGCCATTGTTGCTGCTCTCAGGATCTTGAACTCCACCATATCATGGCCACTGCAGTCCAGGCTGCCCTTGAGCTTCACATTCGCCACGAGACCCTCCCTGGTGAGAACAAAGTCCAGCACAGCACCTATTCTCATTGACTCCTCTCACTTGCAGTAGAGCTAACACCAGTGAATTCCAGGAACCTCCTGGATTGTTCTACGAACAGATTTTGGGGTGATTGAAGTCCCCCGTGAAGATCAGGACTTGTGAATGTGAGGCTGTTCCTATCTTTCTATATTCAGTCATCAGCTCAATTTTCCTGTTCTGGTGACCTATAGCAGTGCCCCGCTATAATGTCACCTGTCCCTGCCCTCCCTTTAATCCTGACCCATGAGGTCCGGTCAGCTCTTCATCTATCCCTGTGCACTCCAGCTGGTCACTGACATCCTCTTCTTGTCTGCCTGGCCTGTCCTTCCTAAAGAGCCTGCATCCTTCCATTCCAGCACTTCAGTCATAGGAACCCTCCCACCACATATCTGTCATGGCAATGAGATGATAGCCCTGCAGGTGTGTGCAGGTCTCTAACTCCTCTTGTTTACTCCCCATGCTGCCAGTGTTTGCATAGAGGCATTTGAGTTGAGCCCCCCATGAGGCCAACCTAGTAGCTGGAATTCCTTTGCGTTGCTCTTCAGGTTCTCTCCCCCTGATGTGATCCCTCTCCAAGTTCTGGGCATCTCTTTCTGACAATGGCATCAAACTCATAAGGGTGGGGTGGACTGAGGTTCCCACTGCTCCAGCAACTTTAGTTTAAAGCCCTCTTTCATTATGTACAGAAAAAACTACTTTGCACTGGAGAGAAGGCTGAGATCAGAAAGCAAAATAAAACTCTAAGATCAAAAAGAAAGATGTTGGGTCAACAGGAGAGTGTGAAAATACTAGGCAGTGAAATAGAAGACAGATGATAGAAAAAGGAAACTTCAGCAAAGAGCTAATAATAGAGAGTGAAAAGCAAAGTTAGAAGTAAAATAACAAACCCAGAGAAAGAAATTGTCAAGCAGGAGAGACTAGATCTGAGGGAGAAAATGTGTTTTCATTCCTAGGAAAAAGGACAGCTTCTGCCATGCTGTAATGGTGGTAGCAGTGAGTGAAACTGCTGATGGGAAAGACAAGTTGTGCTGGTTTGGGCTGGTTGGGCAGCTGGGGAGGGTGAGAGAGTGACTGCGTGGTAGCTGCCAACTGGGGTTAAGCCATGATGTGAGTGCATAGGATCATTTTTTTCTTTTATTCCTTAATATGATATACACCTGCTATGACATCATGAAAAACAATTTCTGTCAGGTGATGACCTTTGTTTTACTCTCTTTTTCATATTTCTAATCCCCTGTATTTTAGGTTAATATTATTCCCTTACTGAGAAGCTCCATATGTTATGCTTTAATTTAATAATTCTTCTTAAATTAAACAATTGTGATTGCTTTCTTCAGCAACATGGTTATGATCTAGCCCATACCAGTAGCCATTCTAATTAAAAGTTTCACTAGCTGACTTGATTTCACAGAGAAAGGAGTACCACCATCTAGACTGCTGAACTAAGGATGCTGCCACTTTCCCATATACTGAATGGGAGTCATTTTCAGGTATTTTAATTTCTAGAGAAAGATCTCTGCACCCAGGAAAGCCCTTTTAAGTTCAGCTACTCTTGATAGTTTTCATCAGCAAGAACCTCACTCTGAACTCATGGCTTTGTAACCAGCTCTAAGGAGCTGCATATGCTCTTTGGCTCTTTCTCTGTTCTGCAGATCTTTTGTTCAGCAGGACCATTTATTTATTTATGTCCTTAAAAACATTATGTGCCATTTACATTCTTGTTCTCATCACATAGAGAAACATAATTTACCCTCCAGACTACACTGGAAGGATATTAATCTGCAATATTGAGACCACGTTAAAGTTGGCCAATGTGGTGAAGATTTTGGTGCCAGCAGCTAAGATTTCCACTCCCTGTTCCCTGCATGAACATCACAATGTGCCATCTGAAGGACACAAATGTGTTACTGCCAGCCACCTTACACTGGGCACATAGTTTTGTTTGTCCAAGAAGCTTTTGTGCTGATCCACAGTGAAATGAATCCCAGAGTGGGCATCTGGATGCAGCTGTTTCCATTTTTCTGCACCAGACTTTAGAGTAAAGCAGGTGGAAGAAACAGCTGGAAACCTTCTGGAGTGTCTTTAGTAAACATTTCCTCCAGACTCAGCTGCACAGACCCTCTCCGGCTTCTAAATTCCTTTCACTTGAAATTTATATATAAAGGATTAGCAGCTGCCAAATAAGCATAACACAACTGCAACAGGTGATGAGTCTTTCATTTTTAGCAAGAAAATCCTAATCAGCCTGTTCCTGAGATAAGACTCACCACAATTCACTTCTAATACTAGAACAAGATGTGTGGATTATGTCCGAGATCTGCAATTACTTTCTGAGTGCTATTTAGCATTTGCAGAACATAAGTATGCTGAAACCTCTCTTTTCTGGTGTTGGTTTGCATATTGCAGTCCCTGCTTTGTTAACAATCTGTTGGAATATGCTAATACCTTGATTAATGAGATTCAAGGTTCTGCTGCTGATAGTCTGCAGTTTGCTTGAAATCTCACAGGTATGAAAGGCCAAATTGAAGTTGAACTGTCTCTTCATAAGACTTTAAATTGAGTACCAGTAAAATTCTTCATTGACTACAGAATTTTACAAAGGATTTAGTTAAACGTGTTTTGTATCGACTATAACTTTTTCTCATGGAGGTTTTAAAATTACTTTTACTAGATATTTATATTCCAGTTGAATTAAATGCCTCAATGAGAATCAGGTCCTATAAAGAGCTAGTTTGAGCTTTTAAAATCCAGGCAAAGATATACAGCAAGAGGGGTAGAGGGGAATACAGTTATGCTTTCAAGTTGTTACTACCCTGGAGCTATCAATATGATTTTAAGGTGTCATACAGCAGAGGCTGCAGGGCTGTGCAGCTCCCCATTTGCATCACTGCTGCTGCTTTGTGCTCATTACTGTTACTGGGCTTTGGCATGCCATGGTGTAGTACAGGAACTTGTCAGAAAAAAAGAAGGGCTCTTATTTGTCTGACAGGTACATCACTGTCACCCTGGAGAAGCTATCATGGAAATGTTTGATAGTCTTGGCATAACAGAAGGGTTGGGCCCATGGTTTGCAATAATGACTTTGCAGTCATAATAAAATAGTAGTTGAAGTGGTCATTTTGTAGTTTAGCCTTGCCGAAATTGCTTCATAAATACATCATGTGCTGCTATAAGAACACTGACAGGACTTAGGACAGTTATTTCATCCTACTTTGTATGTATTAATGTCTATATGTATATCCACATATGTACAAGTATTTAATCTGAAAATGTACTTACATGAGCATGGTTACGTACTAATAAATATTTCATTGCTGCAGATATGGTATTTTGCCTCTAATTGCCACTGAAGCAAAAATGATTACCCCTTTTATTTACTGGGATGCTGACTGCATGTATTATTGATTGATCTGCAAAGCAGTTTATAAGAGACAGCAGATCTGCTTCACTTAACCAGTTGGTAAAACAAATATTCTCAAATATGCTCTTGTTGGAAGCAACAAGGAAGTAAAAAGTGAACATAGAAGTAGCCTTGGCACACTTACACTGGAACATGGGGAGCAAGTGAAAAACTCTGAAAACCAGTTTAATTTGTTCTGCTGAACCCACTGAATTCTTTTTCTCTGTCTTGATGTTGCAGAGCTTAATACTAGCATTTAAATGTGCACTGGAGCACACTTCTCTCTGGTTACTCAGAAATGCTTGCTCTTACAGCAAGGTTTAATTGCTTATCCTAATCACATGCTTAAGTGATGTATTTTGGGCCTTGTTGGGAAAATGTAACAAGTTTCATAGAATCAGTCTGAACTGAGCCTTCCCAGTACTGTCATTCAATTCTGTCTGCATCCTTTTCTGTTCCTCTGCCACTGAACACACTCACCAAGGTTTTCTGAAGTTTTCACACATTTCCTCTTCAGTCAATTTTCTATGATGGAGTATTATTCTGAGCTAAAAATATTCAGTGAATTCATTGTAAACTCACAAATAAATGTATAATATCTGAGCTATCTTTTCCTGAGAATTTATTATTATTATTTGTTAGCCTCTGTATATGAAAATGTAATAATCAAAGAATAACGTATGTTACCACTCACATTAATACTTACAGAATAAATATTACTACTAGTAAATGCATGGGTCATAAACATGTATTTGAAAACAAAGCTGAAACTTTTAGAGAAACTTTGGATATACAGGCTCTATTCATTTCAATGATATGAAAATCTCTTCAGTTTGTAGCATGTCTTTGGTATCTAAGCATTTTCAACTTAGCAAAACAATGACTTCTATTTACAACATCACTTCACTTAAGATGTTTATGTTATCATTAATGTGTTTTGGTTGCCACAGATGAGGACGTGCCCAGAGCAAAGGGGAAATGAAGCATCCAGAACGCCACATCTGCACTACATTGTATTTTACACTGTTCATATTTCTCTCTGATAATTCTGTAAGCTCTTATTAAAGAGACTAGGTGTGTATTTTAAGAAAACTGCTGCTTCTGGGTTTCTATACACTATGATTGAGCATACATATCATCACATTCTTGCAATCATGTAACATCCCGATAATGACTACAACCTTTATTTTATAGGTAAATTCATACTTGGAAGACACACATATGAGCTATATAGATATTTTTGTTTGCCTCTTCTATATCACCTGTTCTGCTTTGGTATTGTGCTGCTGTTCAGCTGAACTTAAACAGTTATCAGTGCAATCTTAAGTGTATTTGGCAGTAGACCAAAGGTACAGAAAATGAACAAAGGCTTTTTGAAATAATGGACTAGGTCCTCAGTTCAGCTGCTTTGATTTATTCTAGCTGAAGTCCTGTTCCAATATCATCAGTGTCTTCAATCAATCTTTATTGCTACAACTTTTGTCACAGGAACTGTATAAAAGTCCTATCCATATAATCACTGAGAAACCACTGCACTTATGTGACCCTCTGCATACAGGTGTTGTTCTATTCATTGTCTGTAGATAGCTACCCAAAAATCAAAGTCTGTGCTTATTCTTGAAAAAAAAACCAAAATGAAAGAAAGAGAGAAAGAAGGAAAGAGAGAAAGAGAGAATGAGAAAAGAGAAGAAAAAAGAAAAGAGAAGAGAAGAGAAAAGAGAAGAAAAGAAAAGAAAAGAAAAGAAGAAAAGAGAAAAGAAAAGAAAAGAAAAGAAGAAAAGAGAAAAGAAAAGAAAAGAAAAGAAGAAAAGAGAAAAGAAAAGAAAAGAAAAGAAGAAAAGAGAAAAGAAAAGAAAAGAAAAAATAAAAGAGAAGGAAAGCAGGAAAGAAGGAAGGAAGGAAGGAAAGAAAGAAAGAAAGAGAAGAGAAAGAAGAAAAAGAAAGAAAGATGCAATATCTGTGATATAGATACAGAAAACAATTTTTTGGTATCACTACCATTTTGACATCAGGATGAATATTTTAGAAGTGATCTTATGATCTCAGTCAAGTTCAGAAACATTTGGATCTATCATTTATGTAAGGGTTGGTTTTCCTTTAAGTGACTAATTAACAAAGATGGATGATTGCTCTCTCCTTGTATGTACCTAAATCCAGGTTTTATTAATGTGAAGACTATAACCCTTCGTAAAAACTTTCCTCTTGTGAGGGTAGTTATGATGCCACAAACAAAAAAATTACATTTATGGGAGGTTCAGGTATGAAGTAAAAGAAATTCCTTTTGATACATAAATATTTAAAAGAACAGGACCATACAAAACAGAAGGCAGGCTAATGCAATGAGGCTGCTGCACTACAGAGACAATTTGCTACCATTACTGATGAGTGCAAATGGAAATGGCAAGCAATTCCTGCTTAAAGAGCAAAAGAAGAGGTTAGCAGCTTTCACAGGGAGAATAAACATCTGAAATTTTTCTAGCTTTTTTAGAAAAACAAAGCTCTGTTTGATGTAGAAAATAAATAAGCAACCACCTTTTCACCCTCTTTGATCATTCAAGAGACTCAGTCCTCTAGTTTCATATACATAATTCAAGAGTAATACTAACCAGAGGAACAGAGTAAAACATACATATGCACACTTCTGTATTATATTATGTGAAGTATTTTAAAGGATGATATTTTATTCTAAAGTATGATACTTAAAACTATAGTACATACATAATTTTAATACACACTCTCACACACATATATATGCACATATGCTTCCACATATAAGTAGTAGTTGATGAGAGTCAAATCTGTAATGTAAGCACACAATTTGTCTGCTGCATGACTTTTTCCTGGGATGACTCCTAGATTATAATCTGTGAAATTATTGTGTGTGAAGCAACTAAGACATCAGGAGGTTCAAAATAAGGATTTAAAAATAGCATACTTTCAACCTGTACTTAACAGGGTGGATGGGTCCCAAGGGTTTCTTACATCACATGCCTTTCTGCAGTGCCAATTATGCTGCAGGAATATGCTGTGTCTCATAACAGTTCTTCACTGATGTTTCAGCCTCTTTGTGTACAGCACAACCCTTACCTACTCATCTCTGTCGCAATCCATTTGCTTTTAGGCACTTGCTGAAGATTTACCTGTATGATTTAGACTTTCGTAAGTGGTGGGCAATAATGGATGTATTGGTTTAAGATACCTGGATTATTATTATTCCAAAAGGAGAGGAGTTCAAGGAGAAATTGTCCAGCACACTCTTCTTTCTGAAAGGATATCTAACTCCAAAATGGTAGTACTATAGAAGTATTATCACTTTTAAAAATTTTATACTGCTTTAATTTATAAAGCGGCTGTTTCACACACTTTCCCAATGAAATGAGCTCATTGAGGTAGCTGGGATTCAAAGACACTTTGATCACTGTTCTATTGCTAATTCTATGTTCACCAGGCTGACTCCAGAGGTGCCACAGGTCACTTACTACCACACAAAACTCCATGTTTACTGTCGCTGAGTCACCAGATACATAGAGGAGCTTCCTGTTGGATCTGTTGGAGTGCTCTGCAGCACTGCCATCTTGTCCAGTGACACAAGGATCACTGACCTGCCAGAATGGACCCTGTTGTGTTGCTGGGACCTTGAAATCATTTGCAGCACATGTTGGATTAAGGTAAATTGACAAAAAGGTTGGCTACAGATTCCAAATAGGGACATTATAATTACAAAATACTTAGACGGAACATACAGAAGAGAGATGGTACATCTAGTTGTGTCAAGATCTAAACCAGCAGGTCCCTCCTCCCTTTCCTAAAGAGGGCTTGTTCCTCAAGATCTGCAGAAAGAAATTAGATATTCCTGTGTTATGGGTATCATATATTATCTCATTCTGCAATTATTAAAGTCACTTTTGAATGTGTCCATGATTGATTCCATCTGTAATCAAGTTATTAGCCTGTAGAGGGGTAAGTGTGTTTTCTCGATTGGTGAAATGTGTGCCGCGGTTTGAAGCCCATACACACTTTTGAGTTTACATCCCATGTATGTTGCTGCTGCTCATCTTACACACACACCTTGTTGTGACAAATAAATGCAGCTCATTGATGACTCTTGATTCAGGCCAGCTTGACAGCAATCAGTCACTTTGATGTGATAATGGATTTGTGGAGATTGACCTTCATCCATGCCTTTAAAAACACTTTGACAAATCACACACAGACACTGCAGCTGAAAAAAACCATGATTGTAAAGCAGTGACAAAGAGATGAGTGCAGATCTGTCAGGTCTTGTGGATTTGGTAAATGATTCTGCGGTTACATGACTGACATTTGTGTTGTACTATCACCTAAGAAAAATTGCTTCCCTATCGTTCTGCCCAGGAGCTGGGATATCTGTGCACTGTCTTGTACTTGCCTACCAGTATCATACATCCTTGCTCCTCAGTGTGTGGCCAGGCCATATAATGAGATATAACATATGTGTTATATCTCATATAATGAGATATATATATATAGTGAGATATAACATATGTGACTGTTGTGGATATCTTGTGTTTTGTGTCATGCTTCCCCGACTCATTGTTCGGCACTTAGAAAATTTGGCATTCCTTTCAACACATTTTTTCATGCCAATTTCAGTTACTTTTGATCAAATCTCTATGAAAAAATGACTCTGTTATTCTACGATTAATTTTAAATATCAAATATTAAGATATTAAATTAATTTTAAATATTTTAAAAATTTGATTAACATTACACAGAAAGAAATGTAGCAAAGGACCATATGGGAGAACAAAGTGAGTTAAGAAAGATTTCTCTCCTTAGCCTGGAGGGTTAAGATACTTCACTGACTATAACCTTGAGCAAATATTTTTTTTTTGCATTTGAAATATAAGACAGCATCAGCAAAACAACACAGAGCTTATCTCTGACCTCTTGCCCCACTTGTCCACTCAGCATACTGGAGAAATGACTCTCATGAGAAATGACAATTCAAAGAGTAAAGGATTTACTAGGAGGTAGAGGAGTCTGACATTTTTCCCTTTGTGTTAGATATGTCCCATGATGTCTTATTACCTGCTCAACATTGTAGCTGAAACCAGTCCTGGGTTTCAAGAGCTTTTCAGGAGAGGAAGGGATTTTCCCAGCATTGCAGTGTCTCTGATAATTTAGGGTTTTAACTCGAAACAATTGCCATATGGGGATTTCTTTCCTCACTTTGTCAAATCAGATTTCAAATTATGTTCTATCAAATGTGTGAATGGAAGAGCTTGGAATCAAACTGGAATTTTGGTGACTAAAATATTTATAAGGGTAAAAATCAGGTCTATTGTGAACCGACACCGAAAAATGTACCTGCCAAACTGTTCAGTTTTTAAGTAGTATGCACCAAATCAAATATATTGGATTAAATGCTTCCTCCACAGTGTAAATCTGTATAACTCGTCAGAGGTGTTACTTGGTCTCCAGATGACCAGTCTGAAAGAAAAGCCTGGACTACATTTCTGCCATCTGCTGATCACACTGATTATTTTGAAAGGTCTACAGAATGTTTAATTCAGTCCAACAAAGAAAAAAATGTGACGTTATTGGAAAGGTAAATTGGTAGTATTATGCAGACCCCAGCAGTGAAAATTGGTCCAGTTTAATCAGCTGGCATTAAAAAAAATCTATAATTCAAAGTGGAATTCAGTCCAGAGTAAACACCTGCCTTTTTCTACAGACTTTTCGTAACAGCTAAGCTACAAACTTTTGCTGGTATCTGGGAATTCAAAAGAAAGTTTTACTAGTTTGAAGCTCAGGAAAATCCTGTCTCCTGCTTCACTCAATCCAAAGTTACAAATTATTTATCTTAGATGCAAATTTCTAAACCAGTTAACAATGTACAGTTAACAAATAACAATTTCTAATATGTCCTACACAGGTCAGAATCTTCATAGAAAGGCATAAGCTTGCTTGTTATTAAAATCAATCCTAAATGAGCAAATCCATCTAACTGGCTGTTCTTTTCCCTCATCCACATTCCATGTAACCAAGGAGACATGGTTATCTCAGATTCATGTCTCCTTCTCTTCCCTCTAACTCATTTTAATGTACCCTAGACCTTGCTCTTTCATTTACTTCCCTCTGATCAAGCACATCCCATTTAATTTAAACAGGAGCCACTCCTTGGAAGCAGGGTGACACTGCATTTATTAATATGTCTTTGCATTTATTAATACCTGCACTGTGTGTGCAGCATCAAAGATACTTAGGAGCTTAATTTCTTTATGTTAGGTGGCTAAATGGTCTGTGGATGAGTGCCCGAGTGTCCAATTAAGAAACACATGAGCATCTCAAAATCCAAATAACCATTGTATTTACCTCACACTTTTTGAGATATTCCTGCCCTCAGGTGGGGCTACCTTGTCACATTTATTCAAGCTTTAAGGTCTACTGTAAGACTTTGAAATCCTTCAGCAGCAGACCAGAGAACAGATATTTACTTATTCTCCCTGGCTCTTGATTTACAGGGAGAACTGATGATTTTTATACAATCATTTTTTTCCCAAAGTATCTTACTCCCTACCGTATACACAGCCAGTAGGGGCCAAGGCAGGTCTGTGCCCTTCTGGTAGCTGCAGACAGATTTTCTGTGCTTACCTGTTATTCTTCTCTATATTAAAATCTTGGGGGAAAAAAGAGAATTCTTTCCCATAAATACTGATTTTGAAAGGTTCTGAAAAAGTGTATTTTGGACACCTTCTCATGACAGTTATTATTGACACAGTACTGAAAATACTCTGACAATAACAAACCAAATGAAACACAGTTTTCTGAAAATACAGGCATGAGATGTTCAAGTGCACAAGTGCTTATTCTGTTTGTTTTCCCTGACATTTCCTAGAATTTCATGTTAAAGGCAGTTGGGACTGTATTTGTCATAGACTGCCTCTAAATGAATCTTCCCTACACAATAATTTCACAGTTCTGTGATCATATTGAATTATGGACATGAATTTTTGGAGCATTCAAGAAGAACCTCTTCTACTATCATCTTCTGTAACTACAAGGGTAACTGAAAACTTTTCACATGGACTAGGTAGTTGCAAGTAGGAAGTTTTCTTCACTGCCGTTTAGCTTAGCTATGGAACACAGAGCACTAGACATCTAATTTTAAATGTGTATATATCTATATGTATATATGAAAAAATCTGTCTTCCTCATAAATATTGACAGAAGATGGGTACAAATACATGCACAGGTACTGTTTTCATTACAGTGGTTAGATTTCTTTTTCTATTGGTACAAGTTAAATATGAACTCTTTAACATCTTAGGAAAAAAGATAAAGTCACATTTTATAATGCTGTTTATATTGTCTGATGTTCTATTCATCATTTATTATGATTATTCATCATCATCTATTATGATGTCTCTATGTAAAACTGGCATCAAATTAACTGGGAGATTTTTGGGAAGACTTTTGTTTGACCCGTATTCAGAACCCAATTGGCTCACACATTCACGCTAAAAACTAGTCCAGTGCAAGAGAAGGAGTTTGTGAGTATGCTTTATCAAATGAAGTATGCATAAACTACTTCTGATCTTGTAAGGTCTTAAATTTTGAGAACTGCTGATTTGCAGAACTAGTGATGTGAGTAATACTGTAGTCTCTCATGGAGAACAAATATAATAAAATAATGATTTAATATAATTGAATCATCTTGAGTCTCATATGGAAATAAAATTCTTGAGTACAGACTAAAGGGGTACAGTGAGAAAGAGGTGAATCTTTGGTTGTGACAAAGTTAAACCAAAGGAGGCAGAAAAAACAGAGTAAATTGATTACTAACTGTATCCAGCCTAATGAAGGTAATTAATGAAATAGACATTTACTATTTATTTGTTGTACAAAATAAAGAAAGAAGTGGTTTAGAAAGGGGAAAAAGTTTGCACCTACAGGTAGCTTTGAAATTGTTTCTTAACAATATGGTTGAGATATGCCTTCAGTTCTTTGAAACATATCCTGTGAACTTCAGAGAGACTACTGAATTCCTGATCTATAGAGCATGCTATGATAATATAGCACTAAGATCAGTGAGTAAAAGGCCTTCATGTCCCATTCAGCAGGTTCTGTCAAAAGTGCACAAGAATAATGATGGAAACGTATTCATGTTTTGGAGCCTGTTAAGGATTCAAATGTTGGTTTATTTAGGCTTTCAATGGAGAGTATTGTCTTTTGAAGTTTTTACAGAAGGACAAAACCTTGAATGGAAAAAGAGACCTAAGTCTTATAGAGAGGTTATTTTACCAAAATCTGAAATCTGACACAGCCTTAATGGCTGAACAAATTCCATCGATTTCTATGAACCTAGAGAAAACTTGTAAAAGAGGAAGATCATCCACTTGTCAGTTTTTGACAAAACACCAGAAACAAAGTAAAAAATCTTTTAAAAATAAATACTGAACTTTGAAAAAGCTCAAAATGGAGCTGAATATATGAATACATCTGTATGTTATATAGATGTATTATATACATATGTGTGATATGTATTTATATGTGATATATATATATACACATATATGAGCACATATATATATATATGTGTGTGTTTGTATCTGAAAAACACTACCTCACTTTCTCAGTAGAAAACCAAATGAAACGTGGCTTCTATTGATTTGCTTCCTGCTTGCTCTTTGAGCTGGATCTGAAAAGCAGAGATACTATTTTATTCTACAGCAACTCTCCAAATGATGGTCTTAATGGGTTAAATATTAAAAAGAACTGACTTGGTGAAAAATGTTTTCCAATGCTAACCAATTTCCTATGCTAGAGAATGAATATTGTCATATTGATAGTAAATTATCTGAAAAGGGATCCTGGCACTTTAAAAATACAGAAAAATAGAATGTGTCACCTTACATGACACTTGGTAACAATTTCTAGCCTATAGGCATAACATATTATATGAGCTAAAGATAAATCTTATTTTGCAAAATTTGCAGAGGGCTTTGGTATCTGTCAGCCAAAAATTACTATTGAAATGAAAAAAAAAAGAATATAATTTAAAGTAATCAGGATTTATCTAGTTCAATAGGCCTGAGGATTACAATGAATCATACTTTCTCTCTGTAATCTAATTTGCAATTAGGTTTACAAAGACTTCAAATTCTACGGTGCAGCTACATACAGAATTCTAACTGATTTGAAGAGTGTTAATACAGTGAAGCTTTTTAGGGGGTGTATTTTATTTTTTGTCTCATTTTTCTTTTTTTCTTTTTTAAGGCTTAAAGGAAAATCTTTCAAGGTCTCTACCAGATGATTCTGGAGATAAGGTAGGACCTTGAAAATTGACAAAATTCTTTTCCTTTCCCATTGATTTTTTTTAATTTTGATTTGTTAGAACTGCAGATGCCTAGGAAGGAATCTGCAGTTGGTGACTGTGTTAGGGTAACAGGTGATCATTTCTTGAATCCAACTACCGAACATTTTCTTTGGTGGTAGAAATGGAGAAAATGGAGAATCTGTGTAAAGCAACAATCACATCTATGACGTATTATTGAAATAGTTTATACTAGGCCCTTAGTGTGCAAGTGACCCCTGACAATGTTAAGTAGCAGAGCTACTCAGGAGCTTTAAGCGACATTCTTTATATTAGATTGTTTTGTCCAGCATAATAAAGAATTTTAGACTTTAAAATTTCTGTATATTCTAACACATTGCAGTACATATTAATCTCAAAACCACAGCATCTGCAGAGGTTCTCAAGGAGTCAACTCTTTCATTTAATTTACAGAAGCTTGAGAAAACTACAGCAAAATTATGACATAATTAATACAGATATAGTTAAATGAATCTTGTAGTAACTTTTTTCTACAAGAAGAGCAACACAGAAAACAAATGTTCTCAGCTGGATGGAGTATTTCTGGGTAACGATATTATACAATTTTTAATTTACAAATTATATTTTGGGTGATTAATATTGTCAAAAAGATAAATCATCTGCTTCAATATAAATATAGATTTAGAAAACATTACTTAAGGCTTTTACCTAGTAGTTGTATATCATTGTCAAATGTAGGAAAAAACCTCAGTGACTAAAAATACAGAGTTCTGCTATAGAGCAGCACAGAGCTGATTAATGCACAGTTTACTTGCAGGCACATTATTATTTTTTATTTGCAAATTAAGCTTCTGCATCTTCTCTGTTGCTGTGTCTCCTGATCTCAAAGGTAGAAATATACTCTCTCTTCTTTCCCCTCGCCTGGTTCAGTTCCCAGCTTCTCTGCTTCCAAATGATTGCCATGAGTATTAATTCCAGATTGGAGGAATCTGGGACTGTGTGATATTGATTACTTATCTCATTTGAGTCACTTCTTCTCGGTATTGCCTCTCATTTTTCTCAGGAGTCTGAGGAAGGTAATGAAAGCTACTCCTCCTAATTTTTACCAGAGGCTATGATTTAGAAAAGCATTTGAACATGCTCTTTAAGTGTTTTGGTGGAATGTGAGTTAGGCAGGGAAGGGACTGAAGCCAGGAAGTTTCCTCTGCTGCAGTGGAGCAGCGAAATAGCTCTGCACTGTTCCGCCTCATAATGCTGTGATGGGAAGGGGAGGCTACAGTGAAAACTCAATTCTCTTTATTCCTTTTCACAAACGAAGATGTGAGGTATAGAGAAGCTAAATTCCAGAACCGCAAAGTGGTGAAAAACTACTCCTGCTGAAATTTGTAGGAATTGGATACCTGTGAACAGTTTAAAGCATTTAGGCTCAGTGACTTGCTGAGATTAGTTTGAAATCTGGGATAGAGCAGGGAACATAAATATAGTACTGTTGGGGTATTTTCAATCTTAATTTTTATTGTTTGGGGGGGAAATTTTGGATTTTTCCAGTAACAGCTGTACAACAGCATAGCCCCATAGTGTGGGATACTTTCTTCCAGTCAACTTATCTGTGCCGAAGCAAACAGCCCTAAGTTCCTCTGCTTACATGATTCTGGAGTATTAAAACAAAAGAAAAAAGTAATAACATCTCACAGAAAGCTCTGGGAAAATGGTAATGTTAGTAAGAAAGAAGATTCATTTGAAAGCAGTCCTAACATGGAACTGCTGACTCATTTATACTCCTTAAAATCTACCTGACTACCAACTCCACTGCTTGGTAACAGCAGAGGAGAAAAGGTGAATAACTTGCATCTGATTAAAGTAATCCCCTCTCTGACCCTCTTGGCTCAGACTGTCAGCATTGTAGGTTGAGTCTGCAAGTAACTTCTTTTTTAAACTGTCACCAGCTGTGAATTATGTGCAGTCCCAACCTTCTCTGACAACTTTCTTAACTGCTTTGTTAGCTTCAGGCCTATACACAGGCTACACGTATAACCAGTGACTAGAGGCACTGGGGATAGAGCAGACTGTTTCAAACCCTACACAAAAGAAGCAGTAATTCTGTGCTGACTTGCCATCTGTCTGCAGCCTTCAAGCTTGGTAGTTCTCATCAGTCCCTAGCTATTTCTACTCATGATCCAGAATACCTGCAGCCCAAAAAACCTCCTAGTCAGCCCCTGGAGGAATTTAGCAAAGCTTTGACAAGTGTGACTCATGAGTTTAACTCCAGGTAAGACTTTCAATCACACAGTATTTCTGTATTCCATGAAAAACATATGGCAAACGATTTTTTGCTCAATCTAAAATGTAGCATTCTTAAAATATTTAACTATTTATAGAAAGTGACTTTGCAGGAAAGGTGAGTTAGCAGCACTATGATTTAAAAAAAGATTTTTTAAATAGTGTGATTGACAGTAGAATATGTTCAGATTTCAAGTAAGGATATGCCAGTTTTGGGGACACAATTTCAGCATTTCCTGCTGTGTTCCTTTGATCAGTGGTGTTCTGACAAGTGGGGACTGCAGAAAGGAAGACTTCCTTGCTTAGACTGCCATCATGAAAGTCCGTTCTCCCCACTTCTGTGAACATGGAATTGACCGCCAGGATGCTAGTATCAGGCCCTAACTCTGCACATCATTGATCCTACTCTTTTGGAAGGGAGTTAATCTAAAACATGTGACAAATGTACCAGGGGTTCTTCACAGAGATGATGTCCAATTTTAAGTGTAATTTAATTTAAGGAAATATGAGATCATAAAGGGTCAGCCTGTTTTCCCAGGAAAGTAGTGATAGGACAAGGGGAAATAGACTCAAATTGCACCAGGGTCAAACAAATTTCATCACTGAAAGAGAGGTTGAGCATTGGAGTGGGTTCCCCAGGGAAAGGGTGGATTCATCACCCATGAAAGTGAATGGAGTTCAAAAAAAGAGTAGATGTGACACTCTGTGGTATGGTCTAGTGGGTATGGTAGTATTTGGTTAAAGGGCAGGCTTCATTGTCTTGGAGACTTTTCCAACCCTAACTCTTCTATGATTCAATGACCAGGAGCATAAATTTGAGCAGCTAGACTTAAAATGGGTGTCTCCCAGAGGCAATTCAGTGAAGAAAACAAATTCTGGTACTCTGTTATTGCTAAGAAAAGTGTTTGTCTCTCCATTGAGTACTAGAAAAATTTTGGGGACATGACCTGGCCAAACTCAGTGCTGTCAGCTGAATAGCTTAATTTGCTCAACTTTCCATTGCAGAAATACAGGCTAGGCCTCAAAGAAGTCGGAAATTGATTACAACAGGTCAATTGCTTGTCTTTGCAAACTTCATAACTGATGATATACATAATACATTACATATACATAATACTATTTTCTACAGGAAACAATGTTGCATATTATCAGCTACTCACTTGCTTAGTTAGGAAGCTGAAAAAAGTCCCTTTTCTAGATTCAGTATAAATGGCATAAGCTGATAGACTTGTATTGCTTGCTTTCTGTCATATGCAAGAACTGTGATGTGAGCTCTTGGTCATCTGGTCTTGGCTGTGAAAGGACATCAGAGCCCACAAAATTGGTGTCAATGACCCCTGACATTCTTGCAGCCAGACAGGACCATATCCTTAGACAGTGTTAGCTACTCTTGTGATTCAAAGTCATTCTGTTGGATTGCTCCCTGCCCTAAGGTGCTGCTGAGGAGCCTGGGGCCATGTGCTGACACAGCTGGGTTCTCACAGGCTCGCTGCTGCTGAGTTTAAAGTGGTCATTAGTTACAGGCAGGGTGATATTTTCAGGGAAAGCAGTATTGATGGATTTTCTCTATGACATATTTTCCAACATTTTAGGGACCAGCAGATGAGCTGTTAAGCCTACACTTTTTGAAAGGGTCAATGCAGTGGAAATAGAGTGTCTCTATAAGGAGCCGCAGTGCATGTGTCTGTGGTGTTAATAAGTATTTTGGTTTTGGCTGGGGTAGAGTTAATTTCCTTTATAGTGGCTGGAATGGTGCTACGTTTTGGATTTGTGCTGAGCACAGGGTTGATAATACAGAGATGTTTTTGTTGTTGCTGAGCAGGCAGGGCTCGCACAGAGCCAAGGCCTTTTCTGCTTTTCATACTGACACACTGGAGAGGAGGCTGAGGGTGCTTGGGAGGTTGGGAGGAGACACAGCTCGGACAGGTGACCCCAACTGACCAAAGGGATATTCCAGACCATAGGACATCATGCTCAGTATAGAAAGTGAGGGGAACGAGGAGTTAAAATGTTGTTTGGAGTGATGGTTTTTGTCTTCCCAAGTAACCATTACATGTGATGGGGCCCTGTTCTCCTAGAGATGGCTGAACACCTGCCTGCCCATGGGAAGCAGGGAATTAATTCCTTGTTTTGCTTTGCTTGCAGCCATGGCTTTTGCTTTCCCTATTGAACTGTCTTTAACTCCACACACAAGGTTTTGGGCTTTTTTTTTTTTAATTCTTCTGATTCTCTCCCTGACCCTGCTGGTGGGGGACCGAGGAAATGGCTGTGTGGGACTTGGTTGCTGCCTGGGGTTGAAGCATGACAATGAGTTAGATTCTCTTCTCCAATGCAAGTGAAATCACAATCTTCTACTTATCGATGTATCTGAGGCCTACATGCTCTTAAAGCTGTTAAAGTTCATATCCTGTCATGCATTATTCCTGCCAAATACAAACTAAGCCTGACGTTCCAGGAGAAAAACAACAAAAAAAGCTTTATGAATAAAAATTTATTTTTGGGTCCATTATATTTTGTAAATCATTGATGATGTTGGAAAACATTGCTGAACAATTTTGACCTGTCTCAAGTACAAAAAAGAAACAATGGGTAGAGTTCTCAGAAAAATTCAAACAACTGATTTAGATACAGAGTTTGCTATACAAGCATTGGTCAAAAAACCTAAAACAAAACAACACAACAAATCCAACTCAAAGCATAAGAGGGAGAAAAAAAGAAAGACTCCCTAAATACAATGCAAAAGGAAAAAGTGGCATTTTAGACACTGTTTTCCTTCAGTAGAAGCCCAAGTGACAATTCTTTAATGGCTTCAGCTTCTAAAATCTGTTTTTTAAAGTTTGACATATAGTATGTACAAACTACAGAAAAAGCCCAGGAATATTTATAATACAGTCCAGAATAACAAATTCTTACATAGTTTCTGTCAGAGAACTTGAAATTTTCCAAAGTTGTTTTTCCACAGAGTGACATAGATCCATCCCGTCCTTGCTTATCCCAGTGAAATTCTAAACTGGACTTCAGAAATAAAAAAAAAGAATGACAGCTCCTGAAACTCTTGCAAGAGGGGAGATACCAGCTCTGCCTCCACAAACAGTGTCTGAGAACAAAACCCCAAGGTAAGTCTGAACTGAGCTATTTCTAAATTATACGTTTGGGAAAATACCCTTTTGTTTATCTACTCTAGCTAATTTTCAGAGATAGGTTTTGTAACTGAAAGCATATTCATTACCATCTAACGCTTCTTTGTAAATTAGACTGCACATGTTTGTAAATTCAAATAGCCTTTTGAAGAGCCGGGTACCTGCAAATATCTGTTATTTTCATGAACATGAAGCACAAGGAGCTTGAAAACTGTGTGAAAGGTAAGAGTTTAATGGTACTCATCTAGCTGTGAGACTGAGGCTCAGGCTGTCTACTGGCAACAGCTGTGCCTGTAGTACAGCTCAGGAACATAACAACCCACAACAAAGCACTGAGGCATAAAAACTCACTTCCTTCATATAGATGGGAAAAAAAAGAAAACAAACCGTGTTTTCTGATCTGTATCTGGGGACTTTTACCCATGTAGCGCTCACATTTCCAGTGCGAACCCAAACAGACTATTTTGCTTTATTATTTACTTGCCTTAGGGGACTTCTTCACTCTACAAAGAGAGCCAAACCCAGAAAATTAGTTAGACTTTCTGAGATAGGTTCATTTAGTCTTTATCTTTCTTCCTAAATGAGAAGGATAAGACACTGTCTCTTAGTCCCTGCCTGACATTTCTGAATAACAGGATGGGTTAATAAATACCTATTTCTAGCATAATAGGATGGATACCCTTCCACAATGAAGCTCTGGAGAAAAGAGTTGCCACAGAGTGGTTATAAGGAAGTTTCCTGACCAGATATCTATCCCAATAACTGTATCTGTCTATCACCTGCCTGAAGAGAGCTTAGTTGCTCCATTGAGTCCTATTGTTAAGCTGTTAAGTTTGCTCAATTTCTATCTGAAGAAAACATATAAGTCTATACCCAGGTAAACTGTAGTCTATACCATCTTTGGCTTGTAGTGCTTTCAGTTAGCAAACTCAGTGAATAAAAAAATTCATCATATGCCAATTATATATCTCATTATAGGAATTGGTTGACATCATTCCCAAGTGGGCACATGTAGGCATCACAAAACTCAGTGCTGACATCTGGGTCTCTGATTTGCTAACCTCTTTGCACTGATTTCTAAATTTTTTTTTCCACGGGGCCTGCAGATGCTTTTCCAGATGTCATACAAACAAGAGAGCTATTAAGAGCCCTTCTTCCTATATTCCCTTTCTTCCTATCTTCCACAAGCATCTTCTTTCTGCTACTGCTAGAACACAAACCTTTAGCTATCTTTGCTCGATGGCTACACATTGCTGGGTCTATCAGCCCTCAGACCACCTATCATAAGCAAATCCACAGTTTTGTGTGTAGGATCCTTGTCCAAGTATTCTGCTGTTCTGTACGCTGGTTGACTATTCCCTGACATGTAAACACCACACAACATCATTCACAATACCTTATTTATTTCTCTGGGTGCATTCTCACTGCCTTTTTTTTTTCTCAATATAGAAGGGATTGACTGGGTGAGAAGCTCTGACATTTCTCTCATTTCTACTTCTGTTTTCAGTACTGTTTGAAGAAAAAGGTGAATATGACCGGTTAGTTCCCTTAGGTTCCACAGTTTCCCCCTAAATGGAACCACCATTTACGTTTGCTCTTATGTATACATGTCCTTGCATTACACTGTCCTGGTTCAAGGGGGTTCTTGCTATGTGATATAAAAATTCAAATTACTTGAGCGGTTTACGTCTCTTCTTAAAAAGCCTTTATCTGTAGGAAAGGATCATCATCTTTTTAGTATTTTAAGTGCTCTAATAAATTAACATCATCTTGCTTTACACAGTTCCTCTGTGGATGCCTTCCTGCATCAGACAAAGTTACATAGTTTTAAACATTTTCAGCAGTTTTACATTGCTCAGAGTAGGCTGCAAAATATCAAGCTGCTGTTGTCAATTTACCAAAAAGAGAGTCTGGTTCTTTTTCCCTTTCATTTTTGGGACTGGGAGAGCTATTTGCTTTTTGAGAGGTCCCTTGTCAACTTCTTTAAGGAGCTTGAAGTGAAACTATAAGCCATGAAATACCTGACTAGGAAGAAATATATTTATCATGATCTAACAGCTGGATATCTTGCAAGATGCTATGACCTCTTCCCAGTTTATCATCTGTGCTTAAGCATGACTTGAAGCTTAGTTGCTTTTAATTGGTTTTGGATCAGGCACTATTATTTATTCATTGCATCAAAGGGATATTCAGGATCTCCAGTTTTGGAATTTTACCCTGCTGTGCAAGAAGCCACAACACAACACAAAAAAGTCTCTTTGTGATTGAAATTATGCATCACAACACGATTCATTTTTCTGAGAGTTATCTGAAAGTCTTAGCTATTATTTCCAAAGTCCTATGCAAAGTAATTCCAAGTTAAAACATATAACTAGTAGGATCTAAAAGGAAACCTGTCAATATTCTAAAAGAAACAAATAAAATTCTTATCTCTATGACTACCTACAAAAGCCTACATATATGCCATGAAATTAAACATAATTCTGGGATCTACCTTACTATGTTTAAAACAATAGAGAGGTGTTTGCTTGTAAACTCTACGGATATATGGTGATTAAAGGGCTCTGCAAAAGCTTGAGAAGGTTATTATTTTATTGTCAATACTTTATTAAAAAGAAAGGGAACTGAAACACAACAAGGTAAGGGAAAAAAGGGATCCCTGTCCACTAAGACATTTGTCAACTACAGGATCTTTTAGGTCACTACACCTTTTAATAGATGGTTAATAGATGGCAGGTCCTATTATGCAGAACTCCTTAACTAAATTAGCAAAGAGACATGATTCTCAAATTGTGCATTGATACTATATCATGATAGCACCCTTACCATGAAAAAAACTCCACTACATTGTGGTGTTTCCTTTGGTTGTATATGTACTACAGACTACAATTTCATTCAGAAATTCTGATTAAGATTTATCAGTACAAGTTGCTGTTCTTGTTTACACAGGTAATTTCCTTACTTTGCTTATCAGGTTTGAAAATCTTTTGCCTACAGCTCAAAATTGCCCAGTAATATTATTTTAGATCTGTCCAGGGACACCTTTAATGAACTAGAAGTGTCAAGTATCACCCTACTTCATATAACAGTTTAATATTCAGAATGAATATTACAGGCAAATGGATTAGTTGTCCTTGATGTTTATGAAGTTGCTGTAAAAGCAGATGGATGATCACTACAGCAACCTAGCACATAAAGAGAGAGAGATATTGAAAAGCATTCCATAATCAGCACCGTGACCTTGACAGCTCTCACTTCCAATTGCCTAAGCAATACTTTTCATCTGTTGTAATCAGGAAAATTTCTTGCATACCAGTAAAGCTAGTTGGACTATCCCAAAACACACTCTGTGCTGGAGTGAACAAATCTCAGAAAGGTCATGCATCTCAATTAAAGATATTTTATTAAGTTTTCCCCTGTGGCATCTCATATATTTTTGTATTTCAGACTTAGTACAGTGAAATAATGAAGCAACAAATGGATGCTATCTATCTCAAATTTTGTAAGACACTGTCTCTCAAAACTTCTTCATGGACAAACTGAGACAAACAGGACCAAAATGTGGGCTCAGGACTGCCTGACCTGCCAAGCTGAGAGGATTGTTATCAGTGACATGACCTCTAGCTGGAGAATTGTCTGGAGCGGTGTACTCCAGGGGCTGATGCTGGGACCAGTACTATTTCACAGCATCACAGATTACCTGAGTCATGGGACTGCAGGCAGCTTTCTAGGTTTGTAGGTAAGTTTGTAGATGGTATGAAACTTTGGAGCAGTGACTGATGCACTACACAGCTGTGTTGCCGCTCAGAGGGACGCTGACATTCTACAGAAAAGGGCTGAGAGAAGCCTTGTGAAGCTCAACAAAACAAAATGTTCAGTCCTGTTCCTGAGGGAACAGCCTCATACAACAGTGCAGGTTTGGACAGAGTGACTGAAAAGCAGCTTGGCAAGAGAGGAGCTGGGTGTCCTGGGGGACACAAAGTTAAGCATGAACAAGCAATTCACCCTTGGTGTGAAGGGTATCAGTAGTGACCTGGCCTATGATAGGTCAGTAGGTCAAGGGAGGTGAGTCTCCCTTTTTACACAGCACTGGTGAGACACATCTGGAGTCTGGGTCTAATGCAAGGAGGCCATGGATGTATTGAAGCAAGCTGGAAAAGAGTCAGTAAGATGATTAAGGCACTGAAAATATGCTGCATGAGAAAAGGCTGAGAGACCTCGAACCTCATGTGGGGAGTGGTAAAAAAGAATGAAACTAGACAGAATGAGTGACAGGACAAGAGAAACAATAAGCACAAAATTAATTATGATATTTCCTACTTAAGCGTAAGGAAAATTTCTAAACACCATACTGTGTGGGTGGTTCAACACTGAACAAAACTGTCTTCCATCTTTTAAGATGTTCAAAACCCAAGTGAACATGGCCCTGAGTAACCTGCTCTTGGTGACCCTACTCTGAGCAGAGGGGTTTGACTAGACCATTTCCAGATGTGCCATTCAACATCAGTGACCAATTGTGTCATAATGCATTGTGATAGAACTCGAGCAGAAGGAGGTAATATGTGATTTATTCCAATTAATTTACCCATCTGCAACTGTCCACAGATCTTCACCTTTCCTGCAGTAGGCTAGCCTAATATGAACACTGCATCCTGTCCTGCTGCTGCTCTCATGAACTGGGATCATTATACAACTTTGTAATGGGAACAGAAATGAAAAATCTGTATGACAACATTATCAGTAAGATTTGGGGAAAGAAGAAAAGAAAAATAAAAAATAAGGCCCAGCACAACTTTCCAACAACTGGTATGTGTACACATCCCCTCTGGAAAGCACCATTTCCAGCTCCAGAGAGAGCGGACAAGCATGTTCTACTGTGGACCTACAGGCTGAGGACATGAACTATTCTAATTTTACCATAATAGGATTACAAGTGAGAAACTAGAGATATCTCATCAGTTTAGCTTGCTCTACAAGTCCTTTGGGCACGTGATGACCAGTTTCTATGAAAATCTCAAAGGATTGTATTTTCTCAGAATTTCTGATGTTTATTAATATTCAGTAGAGGTGAAAATATCACATGAACAGGCCTTAGAATGTTTCACAGATTAACCAGGGAATCCTGACTATTTATTTAGTGCTTAGAGACATTTATGTACAAAGTGAGGCAGGCTTGTCTCTTTCTTTTTCATAAAAATGAGTACTGAAGATTCAAGTGACTCATTCAAGGTAAGAAAGGTGGCTGACAGCAGAAAGTGGCAATGCCTTACTCCAGCAAACAGAAGGAGCCTTTCTCTTACTTTTTGTGCTTGTGCTCCAAACTGAAAACAAAAATACTTTGATGTACATTCAAACAACATTAAAAATTGATAACTTTTTCCTAATTTAAAAATCTTCATATTAATGAGATCTTGGATAAGGTTTTCATTTTACAGTCAGACCAACAATGATAGATAACAAAAACCCTTATTAAAACAGGCATCAAGAATTTTTTCACACCCCAGCCATTCATCAAATAAGGATAACAGTTCTGTCTTGTTGTACTGAACTGACTAATAGAAACTTTCATGACTGAAAGTAAAGATGCACTGTTACCACTTGTTTGTACATAGGGGATGAATTACCCTTCTTTCACAGTAGAAAGAAGAAGCAACTGCTTGGTTTTCTTCTTGAAATAAACTCATATTTTTTTAGGAAGAAAAAGTCAGTTGCAGCAGAATTTGTCATGCTGAGAAATGTATAAGCCATCCTTGAACAGTGTCAAAGTTTGATGCTACACTATCAATGTCCCTGGGATTTCCTGGAGTTAATTTTGATCTGAAAAGCCAAAAGGCTCCAAGATAATCTTATCACAGACAGCAACCTCCATGTAATCCTTTTGGTTATGGCAAAACAAAAAACACATGGGAGAAATACCACCATTCAAATACAATTTTGTATCTGAGTATCTGAGAATTGAAGTAATGAAAGGAGCAACGGAGGCACAGGCCTTGTTTTTTGACCTAAAGATGGGAATAAGAAACTCAGCTCCCTGAAGTAGCTGCACATTGCACATTGCCAGTGGGCAGTTTATCCCCAGGGCGCTTTCTGCAATGCTACTGAATGCTCGTTGCATGGTCCAAACTTGCTCATTTGCGTAAACCAGTACAGAAATCACACGCATTAGCAGTCACTGAATGTCTTTTATCTGCAGCTTGTTTTATGTATAGCAGACACGTATCTCAGCATCTTCCAATGGTGCTGACCTTATAAATATTTGGGAATGAAATAATGACTAAAAATATGTGGGCAATGTGTAGATAAAATTATAATACTTCATGTTTATTTTGGTCTTTTTCAGATCAGAAGAATACTTGCCTTGTAGTGAACATGTACAGCCTTCAGAAGCATAACTAAATAAAACCTGAGTGTTCAAGCTGCACATGGCTTGGATGGGTGCACTGCTCCCTTGGTAAATACTGTCTGCATGGACAGATCCAGAAAGAGAAAGTGAATGGAATTAAACGCAGGTGTTGGCAGGTCACAAGCCGTGTTCTCCAGGGTCTGGTCCTGTTCAATAATCTTTATCAATGATGTGGGCAAGGGGATCAAGCTCACCCTCAGTAAGTTTGCAGAATACAGCAAGCTGGAAGGAAGTGTTGATCTGCTGTAGGGTAAGAAGGCTCTGCAGAGGCATCTGGACAGGGTTGATGGGCTGAGGACAATGGTATGAGGTTTAAGAAAGTCAATTTGGGTCTTGCCCTTGGGTCACAACAACCTCATGCATTGCTCCAGGCTTTGGTAACAGTACATGGAAAGCTGCCTGTCAGAAAAGGATCTGGAGGTGCTGTTGACATCCAGCTAAACAAGAACCAGCAGGTTCCCAGGTGACCAACAAGGCCAGCGACATCCTGGCCTGTATCAGAAATAGTATGGCCAGAAGGACCAGGGCAGTGATTGTCACCCTGTACTCAGCACAGGTGAAACCAAACCTCAAATACTGCTGTGGTGAGTTGATCTTGGCTGGACACAAGGCGCCCACCAAGCTGCTCTAACACTCCCCCTTGTCAGCAAGACAGGTAAAGGAAATGCAATGGTAAAAAACTTTTAGTTCTATATAAGGTAGTTTCCTAAAGCAAAAAACAAAAGTTGCATGTATGCAAACCAAGGAAGGAACTACAAATTTTATTCCTTTCAGCAGATGATCAGCCATTTCCTGGGAAGCAGAGATTCAGGACACATAGAAGTTTTTCCACAAGATGACCATAAAAAAATAATGCTCCCCCTTTCTCCTTTTTCTTAACTTTTATATCTGAGCAGATATCATATGGTATGGCATATCCTTTTGGTCAGTTTCGGTGAGCTGGCCTAGTGTTCCCGCCCCAGGATCTTGCCCACTTGGAGAGACATTGCTGATGCTGTGCCAGCCCTGCTCAGCAGTATCCAAAACACTGGTGTAACAGCAGCTACTTTATAGCTGCCAATGCCAAGCACAGCACTGTGAGGGCTGCTGTGGGCAAATTAACTTCACCCTAGCTAGACCCAGTACAAATGTGTTCAGTTCTGGGCCCCTTAATATAAGAGGCAAATGGCTTCAAGTTGTACCAGAGCAGGTTTAGGTTAGGTACTAGGGAAAATTTCTTCACTGAAAAGGTGGTCAGGCAATGGAGCAGGCTGCTCAGAGAAGTGGTAAAGTCACCATCCCTAGAAATGTTCAAAATAAATGTGGATGTGAAACTTGAGGATATGATTTTGGGGTGAACATAGTGGTGCTGGGTTAATGGTTGGACTCTATGATGCTAGAGAGCATTGCTCAAACTTAATGATTTTATGATTCTATGATCAGGCTCCAAGTCATCCCCAACACCGAGAGCTGCAGGATTTTGCTGCTGCCCCTGAGAGAGCTGCCAGCTTGGGAACCAGTTCCCTTCATCTTCACCTAGGGCCATCAAATTGTCCCTCACAGAGACACTCATCTTGATCACAGAAAATCACCTGTTGGCAGCTCCACTTCTGTGGCTCACCCTTCTACATTTGACAGTGAGATCAGGACAGTTTGCATTACAGTGCCACCAGCAGGGTAGGACTTCCTTCAAAAGTATGTGATACTTACACGCAGCAAAAATAGTCAGAGCTCTTAGCTGTCTCACTAGCATATATTACACTAATTTTATTGCCTCTAATAGACTGTGGGTCTTCATGAATTGGCACCTATTAGTAAATATGAAGCATGGTAATTTGAGCTCCCAGTTTGATTTGAAATTCAGTGATTGCTGGCATATTTAAAAAGCAGGTCTCCAGATATACCCTGTCATTTTTTTCATGACCTCACTGACAACTGCACTGTGCCACATACTATGCATAGATGTAAGTCTTCACAAAAACATTGTATTATCTAACCCTGTCCAGTTAATCCAGGCTGTTCTCTTTTTTCCCTATTATATATACAATTGAAGCAGACTAACTGCCTTACAATGCAATATTAATTCTTGCTTATTAATAAAGCCTGGAAATTTTATTACAATGGGAGTTTTATTAAAGTAGCCTTCTGAAATAATTAAGATGCAAAGATAATAATAAAAAGCACACTCCTAAACAGCCACATGAATATATTCATCACCTTTAGAAACTCTTGAAAGAACCCTGGAAGTTTTATTTCCCTTTTACTGTTTGGAAAATAGTGTTAAAAAGCTTAATTTGCTTTGTCAAGGTCACACATTTAAGTTACTGACAGAATAGTGATTGCAGGGTGGAAAAGCCAAGGTACTGAGTGCTAGCAACCACAGGACTGGCACTGGTGCCCTAGGTCTAATCAGTGCTTTCCTACTCTTGGGATAAATATAGAAGGTTGTTTCTTCCCTTTTTTCCCTAAAGAGATGATCTGCAATTTCTGCTGGCTGCTGTGAATTTGGTTTGCTGGAGCTCCGATGGCTGAAAATGAACCAGCAGCAGGTGGCAGCAGTTTGTCACGCTTCCAGCCTCTGGATTCACAGACAACAATTTCTGGCCACATAAACGACTTTTTGCCTCCTGGATTTGTTCTGTATTTTTGCAGAAAAGAGCTTTGGCTCTTTTGGAAAGGTTTCTACTAGACTTCAAAGAAGTCTTGGTACTGGACAATTCCTGGTGATGCCAGGTATGCCCAGGCACATACTACTGGCTGCCTTGGAAGACTGCCTGCATGGATGCAGAGAACAGTGATGTTCTAGGAAGCCTGGGTACAGTGAGGAAGAAAGGGGCATATACATATTCTGTCAGTCTCTTGGGTACTAAGAGAGTATCGTGAGTTACTTGTGATGACTAGAATTACTTATGCAGACTTCTAAAGCAAGATGATAAAATACTTAAATATTCTATATGAAGTGAACTTATTAATTGCAGTGCTGAAGTACGACATTTTGCTGCATCTGAATGCATGCCAGTAATGTATTTTTTGTTTATTTCCAATTAGCATGCATGGTTTCTTCCTTCTTATCTTGCACTTTATAACACAAGCAGTGTCTCAAGGATATGTAAGTGAGTTGTTTTGCACTGAAATGGCTGTGTTTTTCATCTGTTAGCTACAGTTATTGTGTGCAGGAATGCTGTTAAAACCTTAGTAAACATTATTAAGCACAAAATGAATGATGATCGTCAATGAGCACTAAGCTGTGGACTAATGGAATGATGCATGGTACAATGTAAGAACAAGGGGAAACAACAGAAAGAATTCCACATTTGCAAGCAAGCTGAGCTTTATGAAATCTCTAAAGATAAATTCAGCAGGGTAAAGAGTGATTATGCACTTCCTGCAACTTCGCCTTCTTAGTAGAACAAGCTGGTTCTGAGAACCCTAGTAAAAACACCTATTTTCATGTCCTTACCAGGGGGGAAAAAAGGGACAAAAGTCTTCCATACATGCACATTATGATATTATGCAGAAGAGCAGCATAGGTAAAACTATGCACTTTCTAGCTTCTATTAATTTTTACCACTTAACCCATGGAATGCTTACAGCTCCACACAGGGAAATGCACACTAGAGTTGTGTATGGAAAATCAGTTTATTCACACATGTTGATAGTAAATAATGTCACCCTTTTGTTCTTAGTATGGACAATATATTATGAGGTAGATGCATTACTTAAACACAGAGCATTGTCATAGTCACCTTGAATCAGTGAATTGCGACCTACTTTCTAAAAGGATTTTTAATGAAAGGCAACATGCCTTGCTAAATAGGGAACCCCTTTTCTACTAACCCGATATTCCACTCCTGTTTATTAGAGTGATTTCCATAATGAATTTTCTGAGATTGATTCACATCCCTTGATTTCTGTTTCCTCTGTCCCTGGATGAGGATAGTGATTTGCATCTCCTGTTCAAAGTACTCAAACTGACAGAGAGCAAAGGGTATCTGATATGCAAGTAAAAATAAACTTGTGGTAGTATAAAACAGAAATAACCCATTGAAGGGTTAGATTTTATTTTGCTTTTATCTTGGAATATCAAGGGGATGAAGGCTGCAAATATTTGTATTTTGATATTTTCTAATGCTAACAAGCATTTTCTACACTCTTCAAAACTGTTGTATCAAGATGTTGTACCAAGCTGCATTATCGGTATAGTCTGTTACAGTGGAACTAGAGATTTTGAAGCTAATTTTCAAATTCTCAGCCTCTGTGTTGAAAGAGACTGCAGTTTTGCAGGAGTCCACATGCAGTGAAATTCAGCAGGACAGTGAGTCACTGCTTTTCCCATTTTTTACTTTACTTTTCTTTCATGCATCTCAGGTGCTAGAGAAGGTAGGCTATTGCAATGGTGAAAATTTGAGGCCATATGAAAACATCTCTGTAGAGGAGAACTCACAGATTGCCTCATTGCACAGGATATGGAAAGGTGATACCATGAAGTTTCTGCTCCCTATTTTTATTTGTTATCTAGGAGAAAAGATAAAAATGACTGGTCCAATTAGTCTGATTGTGCCTGAATTTGCATAGAGTCATAGAATCATAGAACTATAGAATTACAGAGTATCCTGGGTTGGAAGGGTCATTGAGTCCAACTCCTGGTGTGCTGTATCTAGCAGTGTTTGTCCCAGATAAGCATTTTCTTTAGCAATGTGAACCCCATTATTTACATCCTTGTGTCTCTAGAATATTTGTTGAATGTTCCTCCCAACCAAAATCCACTACCCAGAAAAATGTTAAAATTATATACAGCTATGTAAAATAATTGCCTTAGCCATATGATATTTCTGACATGGAATTCTAATAGCTCTTGGAAGAGAATCAGCAGACAGTTGTGATGGATTGTGCATGCACTAAATCCCAGTAGAATTAATACATCCATAAGGTTATCTATTAATGCCCACCAGCCATCAAGCCTCGAGTTCTAACTTGAGTATCCAATTTGCTTTATATCAATATGCTAACACAATCAGATTGGCAATCAGATTAATTAAAACCAGATTAAGAACTAGTGAACACCAACTTTCTTCTAGAAAGAATATTCTTAAAAATAAACATAAATAAAGTAGAAACAGTAACTGACATTTACTAAGAAAAATATTACACAAGACTAGGAAATAAATCCACAAAGTATGTCCTTAATATTAAGAGTATCATACCTATGTATGCAGAGCCTAAATTATTTGCTTAGGTGACCCTTGTTTCAGTCACTCTTATTTCCTTTACTGCATTTTAAATATGGGAAGAGTTGTTAAGTTTCAGCTTTCTAGGCATGTTTGAAGGGCCAACATTACTATACACACACCCTAACTTAGAGTACAGTGTGGAGGGTCTTAGCAGGAGATGAGAATGGGTAGATCCTGGGAAATGCTTTCTCTGCTGGCCAGGACAATATATGGTCTGACTTCAGTTTCAGGGCAGGAAATTGTCTGAAGGCTATCTTACAATTTCCCAGTATTACCAGCTCTTCTGTCATATGAATTTGTGTTTTCTTAAGAGACTGTGCTTTTTCTTCATGTTAGTGTAGGACTGGGAGAGCAGCTGAATTTCCTATTAAAACTTTGTCCCTTAGGGCTGTGAAAAGTGACCTTCAAGCCTCTGCTTAAGACCCTTCAGTTCCCTGAATAACTGACAGAGAAGATTACTTGGAATGTTTCCAGGAAATGTCTTTTTGCTAACTACTGAAGAACTCCCACACATTCCTTTGTTCATTGTTGGGGTACTGCTTGCTTTTGGGGATGAGTTAATGTTGTCCCTAGAGTATCTGGCATAATCCAGCATCTATAGAGAGATAAATTTGAGGTACCAGAGCTGCTGCTGTTTTAACACATCATACACATTCCTTTTCTACTTTCCATTTTAACTATTTATTTGGTATAAGAGAGATTGAGTTGTCTTATCTGTCCTTCCGTTGTTAGGCAGACTTGCATTTGACAGGTAAAGAAGAAAGTACCAGCTGAGCTGAACATGCTGTTTGTGAGCCATGAAGAAAAAATCAGTAGCAACAGGCATGTCAGGAGCAGATTTTATTAGATAACTCAGAAGCTTGTTATGGTTTTAACAGCTTTTAGTGTTTGACTGAACCAGTCCAACCATTCTTTGCACAACCCTGAATCAATGGGAGCAACAGCAAGTTCATAAGTGTTAAAGCTATTCTTTCTACAGCCTGACTTTGGAGGAGAGATGAAGAGAATTCCAGAGCAACGTATCTTCCTAAGTCTGAAAGGATTATGCTCTGCAGAAAGGAGGACAATTGGCAATTAGTAAGGGTTGCTTTGGGACACTTGTCTTGAATGCAATGTGTCCAGCCTAATTTGAATTGTCTTAAGTACTCTTCTCCTAGCTATTATTAAAACTTAAATTTGCTTTAATTAGCTTTTATTTAAAAAAAAACAACCAAAAAAAAAAACCAAACCAACAAACAATGTAAACATTAATGTTCTTTAATATCAGTGGCTTTTTAATTACACTATACAATACTTTGCTGAATTGGAGAAGAGGAAGTCTGTTTTATTAAAGTTGGACTTGAAGCATATTCAACTGAATGTACTTGTTTTACATCAAGCCTGTAGGGATTTAAGTCTGTTCTTCAACACCCGTGTGGTTACAGTAAAACTAGATCCCAAGCAGGTTCCTGAGCTGCAAGAGGTATTTGCATGAAGTGGGTGCAGAAAACACTGCAAGCTAAGTAACTGACATAGTAATAAACCAAAAAAACTTGCTCACATTTACTGGCAGTTCAGGGAGAAGCAAAGTTCTCAGCAGCACAGGTTACAGTGCTACCTGATCTCAGACAGAAGCTGCACTGGGGGGAAAAAAAAGCCATTGCTAAAAGCATACCTGGCACTTCCAAGTGATTAAATGCCTTTAAAGTACTGACACTGAAAGCAACCATAATCTCAGTTGAGTATTAGTTTATTCTGTAGACCTCTGACTTCCTTAGCCTTACAACTCTAAAATCCAGCTGTCATGCAGCTGACAACAGGCCTGTTAACTCTGCCAAATGATGGCTTTCCTATTTTCAAACATGGTAGGCTCTCAAGTATTCAACCTCTGCTATCAACAGCTAAACGTCAACTTTCAGCAGCAGGTTTAAGTCCCTCAGCACAGTGCCCAGTAATTTACTGGGTTAAATACATCAGCATTTTTTGTTGCATTCCCTACTCCTTCCCCTGAACCCAACCAAGAGTTTTTTGGTGATCTTTCAGCATGTTAGTAAAACATAGCCTTGTTCAGGCAAGCATTTAATCAAATATATGTTTAGGCCATACAAGAACTCCTCAAACCAATTTCGCACAAGTAATTTCCATAGTCAGGACCAATCCGTGGGAGATGTTGTACTTTAGAGTTTTCTGCTTCACACTTGGTTTAAATTCTCTCTTGTTTTCAACCTTATTTCAAAGCATGTGTGTGGCGCTACTTTCCAGTGCACTGTGATATGTTTAACAGATTCCGACATTTCTGCTTTGAAGGTGCAGACACATTACTGCTCTGAAGATGGAGCTAAAGATTTTTGCAAAGTTGTAAGGAACTAAACACAAATAAAAAGATGAGATAAAAAAGTTTTTGGGTTTTCTTTCCCCTTGTAAAGAACTGATAAATAAACCATGTTTTCCTGACTGCAGCTTATAGAGTTGGACATCTGTAGCTCATTAGTTTACAACTGTCATTCAAACCAATTAATTGAAAGAATTAGGTGTTTTCTAAAAGAGAGACAGAACAAAAATAACTTCACTTTTTAAAGATTTCTTTTAAAAGTGTTTCTGACATTATTATCTGCTAAGCACAGGCTAGCATATTGTTCCAAACCTATTATCTTTCTTTTTTTTTTTTTTTTCCCTCTTCTTTCTCCTTTGCACCATCTGCAGCTTGGTTGGTATATCAAAAATATCCAATAGTTTCATTTCTACCCAGAGTTTTCATTTTTGGAGAGGAACATTTTAGACTCCACACCTATGGAAAGGCCCTTCGGATGCTTTGTTTCTCACCCTACAGTCACCTAGTATTTCAGTATTAAATCTTCTACATGGTAGCTCTAGATCTGATTGAAATGATTTAAAATATTCTTTCCATGCTTAATGCTATGAATTTCAAGGAGATTTTTCAGTTTTTCAGACCTCCTAACAGTTTTTCTTTTGAAAGATTATTGTCAAATATCCTGATTTTATTTGTTTTGCTTGGCTTGATTAAAATGGAATGGAAATATGCAGTGGCACAGGGTCTGCCTCCTAAGTCAGATGGAGAACTCAACAGGATTTTTAGCTGAATGAAGAAACCATCCCTAATAAACACACACTGAGGGTGATGTCTAGGACTTAATGTTCCTAGGATTCTAAGTTTAGCCAGCTTGTAGGAATTCAGAATCACTTTGATAATTAGGTCAAATCCATACTGAATCTTGAGTGTTCAGATTTGCTTCACATTATCAAGACTATTGTGCCACTTAAAGGGATTAAATATGTAAAAATGTACACTTAGCTAAATCTTATATGAGGAAAACCCTACATGACTACTGGCTTTGGAGCACCAGCTACAGGAACTCTTCAGACCAATGGTGTTTACAGTGTCCCTTTCATGCTCGCTACTGCTTCTATGATGGCTTCTAGAAATACCGGAGGAGTCAGAAGATTAGCACTATTTTCTGCTTCTTAAATTTTTCTGAGGAATTATATTTGATCTGTTTCACAGAATCACAGTACCATTTAGGTTGGAAAAGACCTCTAGGATCATTGAGTGAAACCTATGACTGAACACCACCATGTCAGTTAGACTTAGCACTTAGTGCCACGTTCAGTCTTCTTTAAACAGCTCCAGGGATGGTGAGTCAACAGTTTCCCTGAGTAACTTGTTCCAATGCTTCCAATAACCCTTTTGGGGAAGAAATTTGTCCAAATATTAAATCTAAACCTCCCCTGGCACAGCTTGAGGCCATTTCCTCTTGTCCTGTCGCTAGTTGCCTGGGAGAAGAGGCCAGCCCCCTGGCCGCAGCCTTCTTTCAGGTGATTGTAGAGTGTGATAAGGTCACCCCTGAGCCTCCTTTTCTCCAGGCTAAACAACCCCAGCTCCCCCAGCTGCTTGTCATAGGACATGTGTAGTCTATATCCAATTTCGTGGTTATAGACCTCAGAGAATGAAATAGTTCCTGAAGTTGTCAGCTTGTTTATTGAGAAACCATTCCTCAGCGCATCCTTGACCAGTGGCAGCTAGGAAGGTCACAAAATCATACTTTCTCAAATAGGATTGCTCTCCAACAGACACTTGCATAAAGGTCAGTTGTTTTCTTTTCAGAATATAGGGCTAAAACCTTACTTTACAATGCATTTGCTAAAAATACTACATATAGAAAGAGTTCTCAGGTTAATGTTTTTAAAACAATTTAGATTTTCATTAATAGATGTGAGCCCATTGATCAAATACCTTTTTGACAGCTTCACATAATAAAGATACTTTATGAAGGGGGTTTCCTTACTTCCTGCAGTCAGTGACAGGAGAGGGGAAAAAGAATATTAGACTAAAGAGGCCTCATGATAGTAACTTGTAATCCTGTTTAAGATGACTGCAGGTAAGTACCAACTTTTCCTACCCTAGGAGGCTCAAAAGGCTGCGCTGTGACAACTTCAACTCCATGAGCTCCTGAGGAGAGTTTTTCCTATTAATCGTGAAAGTCTGTGACTCCTTACAGTAGTCAAATGTGAGCATTGAGATGCAGTTTAAACATCCTTGGCAATCTTATTGCAAAGTATGAAAGAGAAGGATAACACCATGAGGATAACTCAAGATAAAGAGTTTCATAGAGAATACTACCAGGAATAGTTGGGTCTGAAGGAAGTACAGTGTTATTCATAGTCTCCCAGAGATTGAAACTTTTATGTCCGGTATTGTATGAGTTGCCCTCATTGTTTTCTTACAAATTAAATATAGGCCCTTATTACTTCTTGATTTCATCTCCAAGCTGTTGCTGTGATTTTGCCTGTTAGATGAAAGAATACTTCAGTGTCAGATTTGAAGCCATAAGGTGAAAATTCAGGCTCTGTTCTCTCTTCTGCCTGAGGAGTTTCCAACCCACTCATGAGTGCACTAGCCTCAGAGTAGAACTGCAAAATCATCTAGGCTGGAAAAGACCTTTAAGAACGACCATAAACTGAACACAGACAAAAATACCACTAAACCATACCCCAAGTGCCATATCTATGCATCTTTTAAATACCTCCAGGGATGATGACTCAACCATTTCTCTGGGCAGCTTGTTCCAATGCTCTAACTGTTCAGTGATGAAATTTTTCCTAATACCCTGACTAAACTTCCCTGTAGACAGTTCAGGCCATTTCTTCTTGTCTATCACTTTTTACTTGAGAAAAGACACAGGCACCTTTCCTCCTTGCTTGCAATCATTGGAAGGATTGATCTCACTCCTATCTGATCACAATTTACACCTAAAATCTTCAGGGCAAAAGTGTGAAGAGTGGCTCATCCAAATTTTGCAGAAATCCTGCTTCTTGGAAGAAGTTCTCCCTTCAGACTTACCATAATTCTTATTACCAATTTTAACCTATGTTAGTCAGATAAGTCCTTCTTAACATTTGCAAGCAGGAAAAACTAATGTACAGAGCTACCTCAGTCTTGCAACAATCAGGGCATTGAAATGCAAGCAAATTTTATAGTAAAATGTAGCTGCTATGACTTTATTTAATTTTTAGTTTGGAGAGTGAATGGTGTTTTCCTTGAATGCGTATTTTACAATGGACAAAGCTTAATATTTTATAAACTGCTCTTTTTTTTTTCACTGAAGATATCAGATTATTTTTGTAGGTTCAACTCACTCATATTCTTGTTTCTCACCTACCTGCTCTGTTTCCCCTATGAAAGGGTTCCTTATCTTTCAAGAGAGATGGTTCAATAGGGATTCCTGTTTCTCTTGCCTCTATGTCTGCCTGTTCATAGTGTGATTGTATAGCATTTTTGTTCTTTGGGGAGAATTACCTAAATTGTCCCATCCTAAGGTGAGGTGAAAATTTTGGAAAATTCCACTGCTGAAAATTTTAGACCACTTCAATTGCTATGGTTTTGATGTTTATCCCTGAGTAGAGAGATGATAAAAAATACAGAGAAAAGCAGCAGGTAACTATTATTGTGTTAGTAACCATCTGAGAAACTTGCCGGAAATGTTACCAGCTCTCCATCTTTTTGAAGTACTTTCTCTGGTAACCGTGAGATTCCACCACATGCCTTTTCTTGACCATTTTCTCCCAATTAATTTTCCAAGTTCTTCTATTATGCTCCATGAAAATACACTGTTCAGCAAGCAGCTGTGCTTAGTAAAGAAGTTGTGCATATCTTACAATGCATGTGTTTTCAGCAGCCTCCTCCCTAGACTTAGCAGCTGTCAATGACAGAGATTTGAAAGCTGCCAGCACATAAGGGTGTGATATAAAATATTTCCTGTAAAAGGAACCAAGTGAAAAATAAAGCTGAATTTCCAGAAGCTACTTTTATTTGAGAAGGTTGCAAGCACATGTGAAGTCCATAGAGTAATTAACTGTTCCAACACAGGAACCAGAACAATAGTGCAAAATCAGATAAATAAAATTTAAGAAGGCAATGATTAAGCACTGAGAATCAGAAATACTCTGAAAATAGGCTATATTCAAGATAATACAATTTTGTGGTCATTTTGCCTGGCCCAGTTTTTGCCAGTGAATAGGGTGGGGTACAAAGATGGCTCCTGCATGTCCTGAGTAAAGATTCTGGAAATTTCTCCACCATGTCCAGCAGAGCCAATCTCTGATGGCTCTGAAGATGATGGACATGCTGCTGGCCAAGACTAGGCCAATTAGAGATGTTAGTTTCGCCTCTGTGAAAACATATTTAAGAAGAAATCAAAACAATGTGAGCACGCACTTCTTTTTAGCCAGGGAAGGAGGAGGAGGAGGTAAAAATATGTGAAGGAGAACAACAGGGAGGCACCAAGGTCAGTGGAGAAGGTGGGGGAGGAGGTACTCCAGGTGCTGGAGCTGAAAACCCTCTGCTGGCCGTGGTGAAGACCATGGGGGAGCAGGTGGTCCCCCTGCAGCCCATGGAGTCCAGGGG